>DWNR01001360.1:0-15336 GCA_018250455.1 Polygonus leo
CACTTCCAAACATAGTTCGCCCAGGGAAGTACTACCGTCCCCCTTTTAATCCTTCGTAAAGCAATTCTTGTGTTTCGGTTGGGGGGAGGCGTGGGGGGCGAACATCTTAGTCCTCAGGGGTAACAACACATCTGCGGTCGACCTCAGGTAAGACTTCAATCCTATTTAGAGTTATTTCTATGTGCGTCCATAACTACATACAATAAAGTCGGATGCATTACATGCTCGTTACTCTATTGTCTATAGTGTCTGTGAAATTACTATCTAATATATAAAATTCGCGTGTCGCGGTTTATTGCTAAACTCATCCGAAACTGCTCGACCTATTCTTATGAAACTTTGTGTGCGTATCGGTCAGAGAATCGGTCAACATCTATTTTTCATGCCAATAAGTGATAAGCGTGGTCCGCCCCAATTTTTTTTATTAAAAAAATATATAATTATATATTTTAATTTTTTTATGATATGGCATTAAAATACAAACAACCTTAAATTTTCACCTTTCTATAATGTTCTTCTATCATCTATCATCTTCTTTTAAATATTTTTTATGGCAGAACAACATTTGCTGGGTCAGCTAGTTTTTTATATATTGTTAGTTATACTATATAAAGTAAATTACGCTCATTCATATCTATCTGAATACTTTGAATTTTATCTATACTTTACATTAATAATACACTGATAACGATAAAGTGAAAAGATGAACTTTTAGCAAATATTTCTTATAGCATTTCAACGTCTGCAGATAAGCTACTGCGGATATTGCGGCAATGATGTTAAATGCGCTTCTAGAGTCTAGTTAGGTAACATAATTTTAGATAGAAATGTCCTTGAGACGCAAATCTATTCGTCAAAACGTCAATAGCTACGTTCTCACTCAGACCAATCCGCCTAAAACGAAATAGTGGAAAGTCTAATTAATTAGCTTTTAGGGAACGCATTTTACAAAACGTTGGTAAGTATAATAAGTAAAGTACCTTTATACTTTCGATAAAATTTACTTTATCTTTTCTGCGATTCTAAATAGGTGAGCTCACTTGTAGCGTTATCTTTCGGTGCTGCCGTACCAAATTTTGGCATATTCGATGATTTTCATTTATGGCTGGTACCACATGGTGATAGTTATGTTATGAACATTGTAATACGCTACTTAGAGCCATTACAGGTGTTCATTAGAAAACGACGATTCGACATTACCTGACATTTCGTCTTCCTCTATAATATATTTTGCTTTCTATGAGCTTTTACAGTTTTATGTGAAAATCGGCATGTCGTGAGTCTCCGAAATCGGCGTGGTTGTATGAGGAGAGTTATGAAAGTGGAAGAAGCTAGGCAAGTATGTCAGAACCGTGCCATTGGCACTAGATACTCTCTGCCTACACCGTTAGGGATTTGGCGTGAAGATGTATGTGTGTATGTAAAAATCGGCGGTGAAGTCGCGTGCACAAGACAGGTCTATAGTTTGCAGAATTGCAAACATAAATGTATCTATACTAAAAATATAAAGCTGACGAGTTTGTTTGTTTGAACGCGCTAATCTCAGGAACTATTGGTTCGAATATAAAAAATATCTTTGTGTTGAATAGTCCATTTATTAAGGAAGGCTATATAATATCATGCTTCGACCAAAAGATGAATAATAATTTACAATTTCTTAAAGTTATGCGAATGAGGACGCCTATACCTATATTTATTGAATAAATAGTAGAAATGAATAAATAACTAAGTATGAAGACATTTTAAAAAAGCTTTAATTTGAATATCCAAATGGTATCGAAACATTTTATTATTTCCTTGTTTTAAATAATGTGCGAATTTTAGGCACTAATGCTATTAACGAATTGATGATATTAGAAACTTTAGTAGAAGCGTGTGAGAAATGTGATCTTATCGACTGCCAACAGGCAATACGGTAATGAGAAATGGGAAGATCTATTATTTCTACATGCATTGGGCTTGTATGCATTTGTATTTGCACACGTAGATACATTGATTTTAGCAATTACCCAGCTCTTTGTAATGTATTTTTTTACATACTGAAATTAGTAATTTTCCTATATCATGACGAAATTTGGGCGGCTTAAGACTGGTCTTAAGTCACAATTGATCAATGTGAAGCCGTTACTACGTCGTACACAGGTATGTCCAGATATTGGATTTCACATTCGGGAACCCGTGGGCCAGGTGCCCTCCGATCGTCTGGAGGACGACTGCTAAACCCATTTTTAGTCGAATACTACACCAAATTCAGCCCTCACGCCCTACGGCAAACAATATAAGCGGGGTTATTGAACCCTTGAGGATTGCCTAGGTAAAAAGGGAAATCTCAAGGGCGAAAAATCCTTTATCAGAAACTACAAGGGTAAAAAAATAATATAAGTTGACTTTTTCGTACACAGTATAAAGTGAACGAAAAAAAAACTAACACGGAGAACACGATCAAGACGTGTGAAAATTTGTATTCATTTGTACACTTCTCAAGAATTAAATTTAAAAACAAAAAGGTATCTATTGCTTAAAGTTCCTGATTTGTTAAATATGTTTCTAGCATCGGTTTATAAGTTACCTGCAATTAGTTCCAAAGCTGAACCCAATTTTGGTTGTGATGGGTAAGTCGGTAAGTCCTAATGGGTGTTTTTTAACCTAATGACTAATGCAATTTCGGCAAATTTTGTGACATATGTCAGTAAGATTCGTTATCAAAAGACTTTCATATAAATCCTCTGCAGGATAAAAAGTAACCTTTATCTATCTCTATTTTCCATATCCATCTCCTTGAGAAAATACACACTGATTTGTGGCTCATTGCCGCGTGAAAGAGACAACAAGCAAGAAACCGCACTCTAGCGTTAATAATATTAGTAGAGAGAGCGAATTAGGAAATAGAAATAGGGGCGTTCTTAACATTTCAGCATAAGATTCAAAGTATAGATAAATACTTACTAGTTCAACAAAATATTTGGACAAACAAAAACTTATTAGTAATTTTTGTATAGTATTACATTTTGAAATTAGATTTTTATGCCTACAGAATAATAGATAATACATGAATACAGCTTAAATATATTTATGTTTGCTATGTTAACAAAATATAAAATAAATGTGAAATTTGATCAACTCGGATCTTATTATTTATATAAAATAAATATTTTTGTCAAATCATTAAAGATAAACTTTAAATTCAATATCATTGGTACAAATCTATGGGGGCACATCTATTGTTCAGTTCAGATTATCTACATACTATAATAGCTCACGAGTAGGTATGGTAATGAAATTTGTTTATGTAATCTGTAAGATCCTAGGCTTGCCAAATCAAATACCAATAAATTAACGTAAGAAGTTTGGGGTTTGCCCTATAACATATTTAATAATTAATGCCATTTGTTTTATGAACAGTTTGCGTTTAACGAAACAGTGAACTTATAAAGTATTCTTGACGCACTTATTAGTCTGTGAAAATACGAAGAGTTATATACAGTACACGACACGCTATACGTCTGCCTAGTTTGTCTTACTTACGCTGCGGAGTTGATCGCGCAAAATGTGTCTGTCTAAGGCCTAAGTAAAGCTGCATTAGTGTTAGTAATCGTGATAAACATTACGCCAGATGTCCTAAGCCGATGCTAGCATCTAGTCGATCGCGCCGGTGAGCGCAGCCCCAATTATAGCGTTGGTACATGTATGGTCGGAGCGTGCGGGGCTGGGTTGTGGCAAAACGAGCAAAAGCACCCACCACGCCAGCTGCGCCACAGCTGCCGCGCACCGCCCGCGAGCTAACAATCTTAACATGGGTTGTTCCCATTCGTACTTACTGTACCATAGCTATTGAGCGCGCAAGCAAAGTTGTTTCTACGTGTTCGAAACGCGCCATGGTAACATGTTTGTTAATCTAAAAAATAGATACTACTACTATTAATTATTGTAAATCTTTTTAACATTGGTTTATGTAGAATATTAGGTAGTTTCAAAACAGTGTAGTACAGAGAAGAGAAGAACACGTAGGAAAAAAAACAATTAATTTACTTAGAATCAAATGAATGATTATTTCACAATTGATCAACATGATTCGCGTGACTGCGATCTCCACACGGTTGTGACGCGTCGAGGATTTTGGGTTCGATTCCCGGCTACATGCATACGGCACAATTGAGATTTTTGTTTTGGGTTAGCGTATTTATATAGGAGTCTGTTATATCCATGAATCAGGGAATGCTAGTGTGGAAAAATTGTTATTACTTTTTATTTTATTAAAACGTATAGAAATATAAACATACGTATAAAATAACATTTATCTGGATGGCGCAACGTTGACGTCATTGGGACTTATTCTTTACATGCAGCGACCTACGTACGTATTAACGTATACGTATACGTACGTATGTACGGTACGTATTAACACAAATGAAGAAAATAATTACGAAAGAAAATAATTAATGACATCACAGCAATCATATCATCTCTCTTGCTATGTTAGTCATCGCGTACGATAACGACGCTTCGGCAACCATATTGGTGAAACCGGGGCGAGGGGCGGCGTGGTGCGGGGAAGCAATCCATATAGCCGCAGGTGCCAATACTTCCCGCGTTAAAACATGTTGTGGATGCTCTATACGGCGTAGGTTCGGCTTTGGAAAAATGCATTCTTGTTTAACTACCCACAAATAGTCTACAGCTAAAAGTTTTGGAGTTTTACAGGTGGTAGAACTCGTGTAGTCCAACCGGGGAGGTACCACCGCCACCCTCATAATCCTCTGTAAAGCAATTTGTTGTGTTTCGGTTTGGAGAGGCGTGGTTGCTGGCTATACTTACAAACGAGGTGAACATCTTACTCCCCACGGTTAGTAACGCATTTGTGGTCAACCTTGGGTGAATCGTACTTGGGGATGACTACTGTGGTGATGATGTCCATGGGCGACGTACTTACTTACCATACTTAAAAAAGTGACGTGGTTATTGGTTCTACGAGGCGAACATTTTAGTCAGGGTTAGCAACATCTGTGGTCAACCTCTGGTACGATTCAATCGGAATCGGGATTGATAACGAATGTAGGACGGCAGTGATCACTTACTATTAGGTGGACTGCACGCTCCTTTCATACGACTACCTTTTTCTATATATATAAAAGGCAAAACTGATTAACACACTGACATATCAACGCACAGCCGAAACTACTGTACCTACAAACTTGTAATTTGGTACAGGGATTCCTTTCATGATGTAAGTGAGCACTAAGAAAGGATTATTCGAAATTCTACCCCCAAGAGGTTTTCGACTTCTATTGCGGACGAAGTCGCGAGCAAAAGCTAGTACGATAATAAATCTACCGTTTATCATAAAGGTAAAATTAGATTTTGTTGCAAACGAACATGCAGACCTTTATATGTTAAACGTCACTGCTACCCATTGAAACCATTATCTGCGAGCCCAGAATCTCGAGGACTCCTATAAGCACGTGGAGACGGCAGACGCATTCCTACATCCAGACGGAGCTTTACATGACACGCATACTATATCTCCAAGTCACCACACATAAAACCAGAACAACTGACCGCACACAATTACACACAGACAGGTGTGGCCACGAGGTGCCTACTCAGTCGTACTACGGAATTCTGCCACCCCTGGCATTACACTACCTACTGTGTAAAATTATCCTGTAAAATTATCCTCAAATGGTGAGCGGAATGTATGTAATGCGAATAATTTGTCCTTACATTGCATTCCTTAACCGATTGTGATAAAACTTTTGTGGGGCCTAGTCAAAATAAGTATAAAAAATGATTGTATTTTTTTCTTTTCTGCTGAAACGAGTTCGCTTGCTAGTATGTACCTAGAATATTACTTGGACCTACCTTGTAAAGAAATCTTTAGTAAAAACGTAAGTCACGTTTTAAATTTACTTACTATTATTATCTGCCGTGTCCTTGGTTTACATTTTTTAACTTTACGTAGCATTGCTATCCACCGAGTAGCTAGTGTGCATAATATCACAACAGTGTTGGCTGTTAGTAACTTGCAGCCATATAGCATACTTAAGCTTTATGTTGGCAGACAATTTAATGGATTGTATCTTTCACATTTACACCAACTTGATAAGAGTTTCCATCGGTTGAATACGATGTTCTATAGACTTCGGCTTCTTAGAATCAAAACAATAAACAGTGAAATAGAATACCGAGGATGGCGCACCTCTGACAGACTTCCTAAACTCTCTATCTCTATCAATCTTATCTTACTGTTGATTAATTAGATGATTGATTTCGCTAAAGATATCTGTCCAATATAGTATATCCCGGAAATATAGGACAAATGACAATTCTAGCAAGAAACCAATACTTTTTTAGGGTTCCGTAATTAAAATGTGCCAACAGGACTCAATTACTAAAACTTTGCTGTCCGTCCGTCCGCCTCAGTGTTGTATCTCATGAACTCTAATATTTAATACATAATCTCTACTTAATAATGGTTTATTATATAATATTATATATTATATTATATAATGGTATATAATCCCCGTTCATAAAACGAAAACGCACAGCTTAAACAGCTATCGCTCTTCATAGCTATAAGCTTATAATTTTGCACAGGTTTCTTATTACCTAATTAAAAGATGTTATGGCTATTAATAGTTCGCCTCCATCTCAGTGGTCTTACTGACATCCTTAATCTTTCCAATCTTATACAGTGTGTTCTTACTCAATTGTTCCAGATTGTAGGATGCAATTTTGCACGAATTATAGGATTATTTCAAGTAAGAAATGAAATAAGAATATTCATTGCACAATTATGTTAATTACAATTACAACATAACTTGTCGGACATAACTTGTATAGTTATAATTATTTGTATTAATTTTGTTCCGCAAGGTGTCTTAGTATGGTGAATGAACAGCGAAAGAAAGGCCATTACATACAATACTATCATTAAATGTTACATTTGTTTAAGGTTTTGTTTACTTCGGTGGTTTAATATTACATTTACTTAAGGTTTTGTTTACTTAAGTAAATTTATATATTATTTTTTATTTTAAATATTTAGATTCATTTACTTGGATTTATTTGCAATGATATGAAAATACATTTATAAATTATAATAAAAATATAACAATTTAAACACACAATGAATGATGTTAACGTAACATTAACGAGATAAAAGGGGGAAAAAATAATTGATTTATGATTGATAATTGATATTGAATTGGTAGAGTTCATACACACTTGAGACTTTTTTCAAACACTTATTTTTTGTTTTTGTTGTGTAATTGAGTATGTAAATTTCCTCGCGATGTTTTTCTTCACCGAAAGCAAGTGATAATAAACGGTTTTTAATACGCACTTAATTTTTAATCAGAGGGTGCGTGCCTGGGAATCGAATATTGACTCCCGGTATGCGAGATCGGTTTCAACCACTAAGCTATCACTGACTTAACACCGAAGCTGCATATAAAAATATAGGGTAAGATCTTTTTTATATCCGCAACAGTCAATGTTAATTTGTACGAAATGATGTTGGTGGAAGGTCGTAGAAGAGCGGGGGATGGGTCGGATCAATACCTGTAACACATCTCTGCTTCCGCTGCTGTTCCAATGGGATGGCTGTGAAAGCGAGTGCTGCTGTATGAGTCATTGCATTCTATTCTGATGAAGTGTTTTGTCTAGGGACCTTTGGATAAAGGCAGTATCATCGAGGTTTGGGAAAAACAGAGTCGGGTCAATATTGATGCCTGATGGGTTTATGGGTTTACTAAAGTCTGCTCTCATGAACTGATAAAACAAACATTTTATGTCTTACCTACATCAAAACTGTCGTTAAGTCTATGGTTGGATCAAGAATATAGCCTAAGATCAATCTGGGAAACATGCGAATGAAATCGGATCATTAATTAATACTTTTGTAGATAGACCGTACTTTATTCAACTTGCTCTGTATTTTTTTTTATATCTGTAACAGTCAATGTTAATTTGATGTTAGTTAGTAGGTAGATGGTAGTTAGGTAGTTAGTAGAGGGTCATAGAAGAGCGGGGGATGGCTAGGATCAACAATACTGTCGTTAAGCTTCTGGTTGGATCAAGAATATAGGCTAAGATCAATCTGGGAAACAAGTCCGAAATGCGATGATATCACAGATAATTAATGAATATGTATTTACATATATAAAAGTATCTACAAAAGTATTTACTTTTGTAGATACTTTTGTAGATAGACCTTGCTTTATTTATTCAACTGCTCCGTTTTTTATTATGTAAAAATCTGAAGGGTCTATCTATTATAGTTTACGAGATACAGCCGCGTAACATACAGAGGAATGGAGAGCGAAGTCTTCGTAATGGGTCCCGTTATACCCTTTGCGTACAGATCCCTAGTGAAACGTTTCTTTAAATAAAAATGCATACACAATTTTTACTAAAAATCTTTTATAAACCTTCATAGGTAGTATTTACGTTCCACATTGTTAGGAAAATTTTAAGTATTCGTGAAAGTAGAGGTTATTTTTTTTATCGAGCTACCATCTAGTACAGAACACGCCACCAGTACCTACCACCAATAAGGTAAGGGAATTATATAGTTTACAAGTAGCTAAGTAGCTACACGACAATTACGTAGAAAAGAACGCTGCAACGAAACCCGAAGGTTCTATAAATATTGAAGCTTGAACTGTGGTGAATATTGGTGGAATACATAAAAATGTTACCAGATTTGATACTCTTTACTGGGCATTAAAACAATTTTAGTTCATTGTTAATTCACAAGAAGGTACCTTAGGTGTTAACGTCTTGGTAGTTGTCAAACACTTTAACCAAACCCTTAACACATAAGTACAAGTTATATGCCTAAAAATACATATGACGTGTTAAACCTCCCTCTTGTTTTTCTGACTGATGTGACATGTGTACAACACCTTAAGTTATTACCTTTTTATTTTTTTCTCTACTATTTATTTAACTTTTATTCACTTTGTAAATGATAGATTCTTTCCTTCTTACCAACATTTACTAGTGTCTGGTAATTTTTAATAGTTAGGTGTACTTTAACTTTTTTAAATATAAGTGTACACGTGACTTAGGTATGCATCTCACATTGATGTGACCCGAACTTCTCCGACTGTCCAAATGGTGACTGCATAACTCTAAACTCAGCGAATCCTAAAATACCACTAAACGAAAAAAACTTCCCTCATGGCAGTTGACACCTTGACAGTTGCCCGAGTAAAGAGGGAAACCTCGAGGGACAAAAACCCTCAACCAGTTGCAACAAAGGTACGGAAAAATAGGTCAACCACTCTTGTGGAACGTACCTACATAATGTTCGAAAAATGTGGGTATGAACATACTGTCAACATCATCCAACATCAGCCTAGCATTATGAGCCTTGTGGTTTGTGACCTTTGTGTGGTATGGGTACATGAGGACTTAGGAGGCATAGGAGTGGTTACCCCCTATTGCAAATTGATATCCCTAGTTTCAAAGATCGGCATCCTTCATATTTCACATGATTGAAATATTCAATTTAAGTAGACCTTAAACTATTTGTACGTAGTGAGTTGGTCCCGCCCTTGAACTTGTCTTTAGTCCCGAACATTCTGACTCAATCCGGCCTTACTAATAGTCTTGGTCTCGGACTTCATTCCGATGGGCTGGTTATAGTATAAACTAGTACCCCGGACTGGTGTAATAATAATTAGTCGCAGATATTTAAAAATGTCAGATAAAGTACTATATAATGTAATTAGTTTGAAACAATCCATTGCCTGTGAAATTAAACAATACACATAAACGTAAATCGCGGCCAAATTAAATTTCATCCAATTTGGTTAAGCCATGAACGCGTAATATACGAACAGACTCTTATACTATTATCTTATAGACGCATAATATACTCAGTTCTTCCGCATTTATAATATTAGCATGGACTATGTTGGATGTTGAACTCGCAGACCATGAATGTTTTAAATCGCAAAAAACTTATTCATTTCCCATTCATACATACATACACTAATTCAGGAAAGCAAATATTATCGTTATATACCCAAGCAGCTTTCAGGTCTAATTGTAAGATTAAAAAATAACAAAACCGGCCAAGTGCGAGTCGGACTCGCGCAAGAAGACACTCGCACGAAGACACGCGCACTCCCGTACCATTATCTACAAAAAACGGCAAAAAACCACGTTTATTGTAGGTATAGGAGTCCCACTTAATTACTTATTTTATTATGTTTATAGTATTTGTTGTTATAGCAGCAACAAAAATACGTCTGTGAAAATTTCAACTGTCTATTTATCACGGTTCATGAGATACTGAATGGTGACAGACAGACAGACAAAGGAGAGGGGACGGATACCCTCTCGTCATCCCTACAAAAATCAAACGGTCGACTTTATTACATATTGCGGTTTAAGACAGAAAAATACAATCAGGTGTAAATTAACAGGTTCCATATTAAGTTCCACATAGTTCATGAAAGTTACCCTTAAAACTTCCGAACATTCGTGTTGGTTCGATAAACATAATTATTAATATTCTAGAGAGGTGTCGGTAAATACGATTAAATTGAAATTTCAGTTACGTTCATGGGTAAACGGGCATTGTTCCCACGTTATAAAATATAAGGATTATTCGTTATGATTATAAGGTTGCGGACATTTTTATTTAATTTAAGGCACCTTATTTAATTAAATATAAGTGTAGGTATATAACCGTTCAAACATTTTAGCATTTTAAGAACAATGACTTAAAAGGGTAAAGTCTGCGTCCGTCTTAAATTTTACGTCAAAATATTGGGCAAGAAATTGAATGATTAAATTATGCGCAATAGAAACTATCAATAGATGCACTCCTTCAATGGTCGACAGAAATTCTTGTTATGATAGGCAATAGGTATCTTGTCACGATTTAGGTATACTACATCAACAATCTAAACCTACAGTCCGTACTCCAATTCTCAAGTTGTTTTCCGAGGACAGGTAGAGGAAGATTAGTGGCCAACCCAATTTTCGAAGTTTTAATGCCACCCGAAGGTCTCTAACACGGCTTAATGATTTTGTTCTAATGATAACAGTCGGGATCGTCTAATTTACGTGTTCTACAACAGAAAATGCGAGCATATTGCCAATGTTACGTCTCACATGTGTAATTGGGGGTTTAAAGGAAACAACCAGATTGTGCTTAATACTCTCACGACGTGTTTGGACTTGTTTTTAACATAAAATTCATTAACATTATTTTTCGAAAGAGCTTTTGTCCGTGCATGTAGGTTTATAGAAAATTGACTGTAAGAAATGGGCGTTAGTTATGTAGCGATGTAGATAACCAAAGATATGTAGTTAAGGATTGTTGAAAAACGTCCGCTGCTTGCCCTGAATGCCAACTCCGTATAAAAGGGGTCGCAGGTGCGATGTATCCCGAAGGATAAAGATGGAATACCTGGCTTTACCATAACAATTATTTAGTGAAGTAGTCTTGAAAGGGCTAACGTTTTGAAATAAGAAATGTTATTACGATTTGACTGATAATGTGTGTATGTAGAGCACGAGTTATAATATATGGATTTTTTTCAATGTCACATGAAAGATAGAATACAATACAAAAAATAATTCCGTGTTAAAAAAAATCCAAATAAAAAAGAAAATTTTAAAATAAAATTAATCCATTTAATTTCAAAATTTCCTTTTTTTAGCTATTCTATCATTAATAGCAGGCAATTATATAAGATTTTTTCCTAAATGTACGATTTTTAACAAAACTTAAAACAAAAATCTCTTATTGATGTTTGTCTTTCTGCTTCAACGCGGATTTTTAAGGTAATTTCTTGCGAAACTGAGAACTTTGTAGGGAGTTACGAAACCTCTTGAAATCTTTACAGTACATAATTTAAAGCACATTCGTAGAACTTGAAGGAATCAGACGTCAGTTTAATTTAATTGAATTGTTTACAATTAAATGCAGCTCTATGGGTAATTATGTATAGACTTTAACAATGTCCAAGAAGAATAGTGTATATATGTATATTTTATACGCTTTATGCCAAAGGATGAATGTGTAACATTTGAGTTGAGTTACATTTGCGAGAGTGGATGTGTTGTACTGTGTCGTGTCTACTTGTATCTATACAGATATGGCTATACTAATATAATGTACATTTCCAAGTCGAGTAGGCACGCAAGAATTAACTAATTTCACAGGTGTGTCAGGGGCGTATTTCGAACTGACATTGGCGTTAGCACGAGAGTCCGGTGTTTGCTGGCATGACTAGACTAATATTGGTCAAATGAAATGCACTAATTATACTTATACTTATGCTTAAAACATAATTTTCAAATCCTTTCTCATAGTCAGTCGAATAATATAAGGTATAATAAATTAAGTAAATCTATTTGCTTTCACCTTACGATGTTAATTAAAACATCGTAAATGATATAAATAAATAACAAACTTATAAATGGTAAAGAAATGTTGATACTATCTTAACCGCCAAATATTAGATCAAAAACATACCTAAGCTAACTCAGTGCAAGTTTTATAAGTTCAAATAGGTTCATATTCTATTTGAAAAGTGACGCTCACGTACGTCTCGAATAGAAATTTTCTTTTTTGTCGGCGACCGCCTAAAAGCAGCAAATTTAGCAAATACTAGCTGGAAGTCCCGGGTCGACCACTCCTGCGGGGAGCGCCACCACCCTTCTTGTCACCCACCCCCAACTTTCACTCTTGTGCGTTGGGATCTCGGCCCTACTACGACTATGAAAAACTGTTAGCGCCCGGCCTCGAACAAGCAGTTACGTATCTATTCTTGGTAAGTTTAAGTACGAATTTCGCTTACGGTGAGCAACGAGGCCGAGAGCGGTTTGAACGATGCGTCTAGGGTGTGCTAAGTCCTGATTTGACAGCAGGGGATAATGCGACATTACAGTATAGGATAAGGGTCACATTCGTGTACCGACAGTCGTACACGTTTTCACGCACTGAGCGCTGCTGGTGAAGACAACACCGGACGAACGCCGGATCCCTCGTCGGCAACTCACGCTAACGTCGTCTCGCATCGCTAACATATTTTCATGTAAGCGATCGAAGTAAAACTACAATGAAACTATCGTTTTTTCATTCATAAACAATTGCGGTGTTTTCTGGGGACATACGACTTCAGTACGTCATTGCAACAAACAACGTTACAGTTGTAATGTCTAAGAGTTAACAAGTTTATATAAGTAAGTCACGTTTCCATCTACCAATCTACTACGACCTATATCATGTAACTGATATACATCAGAAGATCTTGGTAGTTAAGTACGTAGATATCTGTTTAATACTTGTAAAAAACTTTAGAAACATTTTACTTTTAGAAACATAAACCGTCTTCACGATGATTAATATAGATAATACTTATGGCTATTGAAATGAGCCGATAAAGTAATTCATGATTATAAAGAAAATGATTCTACAATCAAAATAGTAATATTATGCAATATATCAGCGATGAAGTTGCTCTTTATCAAGTAGGTATCTAATTCGTTTACCTCTCAAAATACCTAGCTAATTTTGGTGTCGTTACCCATTGGTGAGCAACCATTTAAGTCTTTGTGAGTAAGTGCCAGACGTCGAACAGCAGTAAGAATCGATTAAATCCCTTACACGGCCAGTCTAGATTGAATGAGTACCTACGTAGGTGTCGGTATCTTATATACCTATTGTAAATAGGAACGACGCAAGAACAGAGCAAAGACAGAGCAGAGCCGAGGTCGGGCGCGCCCGCGTTGTCGTCGTCGCGGGCGCCCGCGCCGACCCTACGCCTCACGCGATAAGGCGCACATCGCCGCGCGCGCTCGCTGACCTCACCGCACCGACAAATAATAAATATGTAACACTGATAAAGCCGCAGAAGCGTTGACCGGTAAGTATTTAGGGATTCTCGTTTGGCAAACATTCGACGGGTCATCGCGCCCCAGAGCCGGCGGAGGCCGACACTTTCGAGGAGGAAGATACCGGCACGGTCGACCACCGGCTATTTCTGGTCGGCCGTCGACTGGACGAAGTCAAAATATTCGACGGAGCCGGCGCCGGCCCGCCTGCCCCGCCGGGTCGGTCCCCGAAGAGACGCAAAGCGAAGAAATAATTTGAAGGTCGAGTGCGATACGTACCTGTGCGCGGGCGGAGGTGGTGTCGCACGTCTCGAACAACACTCGTGTCGGGTGGCGCGCGGCTGACTGGCGAGACGGGCAGCACCGAGCGTCGCCGCGGCAGCAGCGGCCCGCGCCCGCACCCCGCGCCCGCCGCTGCATTCCGTGCGTGCGCCCGCCGCCGTCGGGAGAGCCGCCGCTCGCCGCTTCCACTCACATCACCACACATCACCACATCACCGACACCGGCTGTGCTGACGCACCATATCTATCACCTCTGCGTGACCCTCACTGACTCATTACCATATCCTTACCACTTCTTTTACCATCAGTCAGGACTAATTAAATTATTTCTACTCTACTGTAGTTGCGAAGTTTCGCAAAGAATTACCTTACAATCTGAACAGCACTAATTTATACAAAGCCCCATGAAACGGACTTTAAGATTAAAATAAAATATCTGAATACTTATTCAACTTATTACTGAAGTACTTATATATCGCTACTAAAAATAAAAACCGGGCAAGTGCGAGTCGGTCCCGCATACCATGGGTTCAGTACCTTTTATCTATAAAATACGGCAAAAAAAAAATACGTTTGTTGTATGGGTGGACGCGAAAATAGAATAAAATAACTATTTAAGAGGGGTCTTAAATATTTATTTTATTCTGTTTTAAGTATTTGTTGTTAAGCGGCAATAGAAATACATAGTCTGTGAATATTTCAAGACAGACAGGCAGACGAACACCTGAGTTTTAATAATAGGGTCCCGTTTTTTACCCTTTGGGCACGGAACTCTAAAAAGCAAAGTAGGACCCAAGATGGGTGTATTTTAACTTTATAAGTTTTATGAGTAGGTAGCTGCGTATTGTGTATGAAATTCAACAAGTACATATGTAGGTACGTAAATAAGTAATGTTATGTATTTCCTACATTAATGTTATCAAGTATCACAAAAGTATAGTTAGTCAAATAACGATAAGGGATGCCTATGGTTGACGGTTTTTTTGCAAACTTTCTATAGTAACAGATATGTACGATTTTCTATAATAACACATGTTGTATAATTTTCTAGCCAGCAAATGCAATAACGATTGGTGCGATGTGCTCGTGCTAACTATTTTGCTCACAACATGGGTACTTTCCATAATCTATATATATAAGGCAAAACTGATTAACTGACTGACATATCAACGCACAGCCGAAACTACTGTACCT
>DWNR01001361.1:0-15333 GCA_018250455.1 Polygonus leo
GCTGGGCACGGGTCTCCTCTCACAATGAGAAGGATTTAGGCCGTAGTCCACCGCGCTGGCCAAGTGCGAATTGGTAGGCTTCACAACCCTTGAGATTTTTTTACAATCTTTTGGGCATGCAGGTTTCCACACGATGTTTTCCTTCACCGAAAAGCCAATAATAATTTAAGTTTAAATACGCACATAATTTGAAAAATTAGAGGTGCGTGCTGGAATTCGAACCCGACCCTCCCGTGTGAAAGGTCGGATTCGCAACCACTAGGCTATCATGGCTTTATGTAGCATAATAGTACGCTGGTATAATGCTTATATCATAAATAGTATTTTTTATACCCTAAACAAAAGTCACTTGTTCGTAGTACGGACATTTAAATTTATTTATTCAGATATTTAAATAAAACTTTTAGCTCAAGTAGGCTTGTAATGGGCTTAAAATGGCAATTAAAAAACTTTAATAGGATTAGTTGCGGTTAAGAAAAAAAGCATATGTATTTTTATCTGACTATAGTTTTGGCCCATCCAGACAAATTCAATCGTTGCTTTGATTGAAAATACATGTACAATACATATCTATATGTATATTATATATACATCGGAAGGGAACAAAAATTTGATTATAAGAATTTACGATTGAAGCGGCCCGAGCCAGCGGTCAAAGCCACTAAAAGCTTTTAAAATGGCGGCATTTCATACCAATCTTGTCAATATATTCTGTATTCATCAAAAATAATTAAATTAGTCAGCGGATGTACGCGCACAGTACATTCGATTGGTACTGAAAATTCAAATTAAATATTGGTTTGTTGCAACTTCGTGTTGCATTCCCATATTCGTGTTCGGTTAATTTATTTATACGTCAAAGCTTTATTGGAATGTACTTTGATGAAAATTTAAATTCGTAGAATCTAGAATAGAATTCTAGAATTCGTAGAATTCTATATCGAAATATGAGCTTTTTATGACTTGATAATGACCGTGGGGTTTTCGCGAAATAAAAATCTTTATATGAATAGGTAAATCAGGGCTCTCTCGTTTCAAGCTGTGGAGTACTTTTCATTGATCGCTCGAGTGTGATAAGGATAATAATCTAAGTGTGTGATCACGTTGGGCTAGGTAGCGGGCGCGAGTGCGGTTGCGAGCGTAACGTACTCATCTTCAACTTAAGAACTCAAGCGGTAATTTTAAGCCGCGCTCGCAGTTGGTTTCTTGGAGGAAATATGAGTCAATATAAGCAAAAAGGACACAAAATGCGGATCAACACTTCGTAAATTTTTCATATCATTCATTTGTATATACAAGCTAAATGACTTTGAAATAATCAATGCGTTGTTTTGGCTTGGGGCTTCGGTCGAAATTTTTTGTCGGTAACACCTTATACAATACGCGACCATCTAAGAAGTGACAATGCCAGAGCTCAACCTCGAGTAGTACCTATCAGGGGTTTGCCCTGTAGGTTGTTTGGATTACAGTTGGCCCATGGGCGACAATGAACACTTAGCATTTGGGAAACTGCATACTTGCTTACTACTTCTATACTATAAAAAATCTGGGTATTGCTGCGCGCGTACCCTAGGCGCCCTTTGTCCACTACTTACAATGCGCCTGCGTCATGAATGTTATAGAAGTGCTATATCTATATATATATAAAAGGCAAAACTGATTAACTGACTGACATATCAACGCACAGCCGAAACTATTGCACCTAGAAACTTGAAATTTGGTACTGGGGTTACTTTCATGATCTAAGTGAGCACTAAGAAAGCATTTTTCGAAATTCTCCCCCCAATGGGTTTTCGACTTCCATGCGGACGAGGTCGCTGGCAAAAGCTAGTTTAATTATGCTTGGGATGATTACTTATGGCCATGGGCGGCAGTGACCACTTGCCATTAAGTGGACTGCATGCTCGTTTACTACCTTTATACTATAAAAAAAATGACAAAATTACATTCAATTTAAAGCATAAACGAAATTTAATCGTTATTAACAATATATCAAGTAGAACACAATGTGAAAAGTTTATAAAGTATAGTTATGGCGAAGTTAAATTTATTAAGTTGATTAATTATGTATTTCTTTTTCAGTTTTAACAATGCATATTTATAAACCTTATATTTACGATTACTTCGTTACAAAGCCTATTAACTGTTTGTTGAACGCGTTGAAAAAGGATCCTTAATTTTCATTTTCATTACTTCATTACATTCAGAGTTTAATACTTTCAAAAGAAGTCATTAACAATTAACGGTTAAAGACACAAGAGACACCTGTGCGTTTCTAACTATGTGCTTGTTATTCGAAATACGACCTTATTACCAAGTACAAGAACCTATTTTGTATTGTAAACAAAAGGGATTGAAATATTATACATCATTAGCAGAAATACGCATTTATTAGTGACAAAACGATAATTAACACACAAAAAAATTGTAAGATACATTTACAGTGCTTACACATATTAGATTGGTCAGCATTCTTTAAAACATAAAAATATATAAACACGACAAAAATACAGTAAACAAAAATAATCAATTGTTTTTTTTGTCGACGCATACGTTCTAAATTTAAGAATTTCTTAAATTCAAATGTTTATTGCGATAAAAATGTACAATTAAGAAGCAATCACATTAAAACAAACTTTACACCTTTACATTAAGATCTATTTTACCTTAAATGTTAAATCTTAAGCGATTTATACTTTATAGTCGCGGTTCAATGAGTGATCTTTATTCCATTGAATTATGACTTCGTTTCGTTTGTAAAACGAATTCCAAACGAAACGTCGTTTCTGTTTTGATACGGAGATCGTTTCTACGAAGTGTTGGATCTTGAATTGGTGTTATATTATAACAATAACAGTTTTATTATTGTTATAACTTTGTTTATCTAAGTGTTGGGTTACGATTAGTCGATTCGCAGATTTGTGCGTAGGATACGAGTACGTTATCAGCGGTGTGTGGTGGGTCGCTAGGTGGTCTTTGCGTTTTTATTTTTATTTTTTATGTTTACATTTTTATTGTTTATCCTTTATTAATTGCTTATTTGACATATTCAAATGGTCAAATAGTCATACGTTTGTAAACGACCTGTGTTATCTGTGAACACTGTAATTATTTTAATAAGTATACTTAGTCTCAAATGCGTTGCTACTCCTGAGGACGTTTTAAGGCCTCTTGATGTGTGACCGATAAATCTGTCAAATTGTTTGAAAAATCAAATGCTGCACAGCGCAAAATGGTTGTTTATTTATTTGTATGCTTTTAATTTTTGACGTTACTTACATCGATACGATTATTGTATTTTATATAACTACAAAAACTTTTTATCAAAAGCGTAATTTTTTCTTTATTTAAAAAATAACATGTTGAAACAGTGTGGCTTTTAGCTATTAGCGAACTTTAGTTCTTCGAGTAGCTTAACATAAGGAATATTTACATAGAGTAGCTTAACATATAAGTTACACGATAATCGTATTATGATCAGAATGATAAAGGGAAAACTACGTGCCCTTGTCATTATCCTTAATACAAATTAGCACGTGCCCTCATAACAATAGGACACCTAGGTCGCGAATAGTCACACGATTCCTTGTAAAGTGACTCAGATAAATCACAGATTATATAAACAAGGATATGTGGTTGTTATGAATTGGCGACAGTTTTAATATGGCTGATTTGGGTTGGGTTTGGGGTTGGTAGTAGCAAACGAGCCCGCACTGGTGACATTTGTAAAAGAACCAGATACGATTGAAGATTTACTTGAGGTAGATGCGTTTATAAGTGTTCCTCATTTATAAGTGTTACCGGCAACCATAGCTGGCTTATCGCAACGCAAATTGCTGATACGCAACTGCTACCCGGTGAAGATGGCGGTGGATGCATCAGGCTTACAGATTTTACAATCTGGCCTTGAAGTAATACTACCGTTCTACAGAAATATGGTAAAGTTTATTTGCACTTCTATGTAAACAAGCATTTAATATGTTTTTAGAGAGTATAAATCTCTAAAAACATATTAAATATTATAATATGCACATTTTGTACAAAATTGTAGTCTTAAGGAAAAAACACGATTTAGCACATATCTTTCTTTCTATGATCTGTGTTTTCAAGCATTGTTACCTAAACTATAGATGATACGTCAAAGTAAAATAAATTATAATGTGCTTGTATTAAAGTTTAATTTACTTTGCTTATTAGTTGCCTATTAATTAAAGGCAATATTGAGCTCTATAGTATTGGAATAGTGTAGAATTTCGTTAGCAAAGCATAAAAATGTGACACCGAAATATTTAAAATTTCACACTCAATTTTAAGATCTATCACATTGTAATAGAGTTCAGATTCCAATGGAATTATTTCCAAGATGCAGACGCTGATTCTGCAGTAGTAGTTTTATCTTACAATAACAAATTGACAAATTCCATCAGAAAAATTCCAGCAACTTAATGCAGAGAAATCATTAAGAGTCAGGTTTCATAAACAATGACGTGGAATGATTTAAGATATGAAATTTTATTTGTAAGCTATTTAATAAAATAGGAATGGTCAGCAGTGGTGGCAATGTTATTTAGTGGTACGCCATGGTAGGTTGTACCACTAAATAGGTGAAGCAATTTATTGTGTTTCGGTTTGGAGATGCGAGGTTGCAGGCTATACTTATATAAGACGAACAGCTTAGTTCAATCTTTATACAAATAAAAGTAACCATCTGTCTTCAATAATTTATATCAAAACTTCTGAATTACTTTAAAATAAATGTGTTTATGGAAATCTATTTATATGCTTATTGCTACTGTAATAGATAAGCAATTACAAACACTGCTACAAATATCCTACATTCATTAAAAAATAAAGTTGATTTGTTAAAACAAAACACTACATCAGGCCGAACACATTTACATCTCCTAATAAATCTTAAAACGAAATTCCACAAAACGATTAAAAAGAAAAAATCATGCGAGCAGTAGTCAGTTCGAAAAAAGAAATTAAAATCCAAATAAAAGAATGGATTCCTTAAGATAATGCTTATTCATTCCACGTTTAAAATCAAATTTTCAAATAAAGGCGCTGCGGCCGATCGGAGCGAGAAAGAGATAGCACGATACACGTGTCCCGAAAACAGACAAAGACGAATAGCTTATTATGATTGACAGCTGAGAACGGTTAGCCTTGAAATATTTGAAACATTATATTATTATAAAGTACACTATCTGAGTTAAACACGAGAGCGAAGTGGTCACTTTGTGATAGAATAAAATAGATCTTATCAGTAAGAATGTTTTTTTTCTTTTTAAATTACTTTGATGTAGTATCTAGAAACTGAAAAAAAGCCGAGCGTATATCGGGGTCGCGCAATTGTTTAGAATATTTGAAAAAATCTTATCCTTTTATAAGTTTGTGTTACACGTTGCCAACTGATTTTTATTTTATAACCAATTGTATACTGAGTACCTACTGGTCTAATAAATAGTATTGGTACATATTCTGTTACGACAACCATTGTCATTAACAGTTCAGTTCAGATAGATTCATATAATTCTGTATATTACTTTTTGACTTGACGCATAACAAATAAATTGATTGTTAGAACATTATATATTTATCGACATTGTCAATATACAAATGCACAACACTTAGTCCACAGTTTAAAAATCCAATTACTAATTTGAATATTATTCATATTTATAATTAATTCGATAGACGCTTTCATATCTTTTCCTACCCAATAAACATAATATAACAAATGTCCGCGTTACTCTCGTACCAATCGCTCATTACCCGTATGTATAATGATTCGGCCGCTAGACGTTCGTTTTTAGAAACGTCGAGTTTCTCCAGAACACGTTTTAAATCATAATTCGAACGTCATTTTTGAATTAGAACGTTGACTTTTTAATTTTTTCCTGTTGGAGGCAAATTGTTAGAACAGTTCAAACGTTTTTTTTTGTAGTAGCAACACTTACGTCCCTTTACTTGTAATGATTTAACTTTTTTTTGGATTGTTTGTATAGTATGTGTACGTCTTGTAAGTATTACTTACATGTTGTAAGCATATCTGGACTTGGGTCATAAAAGTCGCATAAAATTTAGATGATATGATACAAAGCGCTGTCTTGAACCTTCATATTACTGATTTCAGGACTTTAGTACCATCACATATACCATTTAAAAAAATTCAATTGTCCTAATAATTTGAAATAATAAAGACATATGTAATTTGATTTAAAATAAATAAGTTTGTAGAAAAAAAATTATCATTAGCAACTGTGAAATAAAGGAACTAATATTAATTGATAAGTCACGAGTAAATCAATCAATAAGCAATAAGTAATTAGAAAAACTTTCAAGCGTCTCCTATTTTTAACTGAAACATGAAGATAAATAACGAAAAAAGCTTTAAACTTAAAACATATCTATAAAATGCTTCATAACTTTGTATTGGTTACGTTTCATCGCGCATCGTACAGCTTGTTAAGAAATTTTCCGCGGGTTGACAGCGTTATACAATTAGTTACACTATTTTGTACGCGGTTATAGTTATTATGGTAACACTTTTAACTGAGACTTAAAAATATCCATAAAAAAAAAAAACATTTTTATCGCCTATATTCGGCCAATTGATAGATATTGATCAATAAGTCGTGTGTAAACCATTCACTAACTAATAAGTAACTAGAAAACTTTTCAAATATCTTTAATTTTCGATTGAAATTCTAGAAATATCTATAAGAATGCTCTTTATATTCTATAACTTTATAACTTAGTATTGGTTACGTTTCATTGCGCATCGTTGCCGGCTTGTTAAGAAATTCTCCTCGGTTTGACAGCGTTATGCGATTAGTTACGCTATTTTGTATGGTTACAGTTATTATGGTTATAGTTTTAATTGTGGAGTTAAGACTTGATTGATGTCTGGTTTTCTGGTTTTATGTATGTTTGTGTATTTTACAGTGTTTTATTATGTAGTGTAGAAATGGGAAATAATAATATATTATAGATAATGTTGGCGTTTATATTGCCTTATAAGTATAGCGAAAATTTAAAAAAAGCTCTTATCTTATTATCTTAAAGCTATTATCTCACCTAAAATGGCTAATAAAGCTTGTTTTCGTTTCAATTTATCAGCATTTTTTTTCTTTTAAAAATAATAATAGTATAGCTGATTTCAAAAACCAAAAACAGGTAAAAAGGTAATATCGGCTTATATCACAAATGAATTCCAAACGGAGGTTACGGCAGTAAACTTGCCGCAAACGTGGTTTCCGTTTCCGCGTCGCACGTAGAGTTACGAATGTCATAGACTCTATGCCAAAAATGTACCTGTTCTTAAAATAAATTTTGCTATTAGTGTTCTTACAAATAAAAAGTCAAAAGCTTATTTCAAAATAGTAATAAGTCAAATATTCTTAATTGGCGTTACAGTACAGTATTATTTCTCAGAACATAAACAGAGCAAAAACATCCGGCATTCTTTAAAATTATTAGGTATATAATTTATAAAAGATGTGTAGATAGAGAAGAAAACCATTTAACGAAAAAAAGCGAGTATCTAGATTCTCCAAAAAGACTTGTAAGGATGTAGGATAAATTTACAAACTTGGGAAGCAGCAGTCATTGTACAAAACACAGCATTTCCTTACATATTTTTAGAGCGAGGTACAACACAATACAAAAAATATTGACAAAATAACGTATTGTGATATTAAATTATCATTCATCTGGCATCTCGAAATGCTTGTTGAACGCAGTTGAAATGTGTGGGTGTCTTTGTTTTAAATGGCATGTTGTATGTCAAAAATGTATGTCAGCGTAATTGTTAGCTGTAGGATTAATTCTTACTACATTTAATAAAGAAGTCGTTAATGAGAATATAATAAAAAGTAAGTAAAAATAAAATTAATTATGTATAAGGAACTTTAGGATGTAAAAGGATTTATACGAGTTCCTTATTTTTTTCTCTAAGCTTATATTATAAGCTAAGCGAAAATAGCAATGTTTGAAAAGCAAGGAAGTAACTGCCAAAAATAATTTGTTATAGAGAAGAATTTTGCTTGTGTATGTCTGTTTAACCAGGTTTATACCAGAAATCATTAATACTATTTTCATGAAACTTTTGTAGGTATAACCTATAGAATATGAATATAGTTTTTAAATTGTCTTACATTAAATTATTAAATTAAATAAGTGAGTAAATCTAAAGTGGTAGCAATTTTAATATTAACATTCTATAAATTAATTCGTATTATTCAGAAAATTGATATCTGATATATTGTTAGTTTAGATATATGGAAACAAAATAAATTAAATAAAGATGGATGATAGTATAGTATTACATAAGAGACCTATTACATACACATATAAGCCTATGTCTAACTTCGACAAACACACAACGTTATTATAATTAATATTAGATATAGCGATCAGTTGCAACAATTGTATCGCGTAGGAGTCTTTGTTTCAACAACACATTTTAAATATCAAATTGTCAATGACAGTTGTCGAGAATCTATACATATAATAAAGCTAAAGAGGGCCTAAAATCTGTACATGGAAGATATTCGAAAAATAGTTGGCTGGGGATACTAAGAATTGATAACAGAACACATTTCAACAGTTTTTAGAATTTTTGTCTGTTTGTCTGTTTGTCTGTTTATCTGTTTATCTGTTTATCTGTTTGTCTGTTTATTTGACCGCGCATCACGTAAAAACGGCTTAACGGATTTTGATGCCAACTTAACTAATCTGTCGAGACGATCCCCGGCCATGTTTTAGGCCATAAAAATTCAACCCCTAAAAGGAGGGGTAGCGGGCGTAGCCGCGGGCACAGCTAGTAAATAATATAATTAACTATAGAATAGATACTAGCTTATTCCCACGATATCGTCACTTAGATTGGGAAAACCGAGATGAAAATTATCATGTTTGTTAAGCAAGGTTGTAGAATTCGTGTAGTTCGACCGGGGCACCACCGCCACCTTCATAATCCGTGAAGCAATTCTTGTGTTTCGGCTTGGAGAGGCGTGGTTGCTGGCTTTACGAACGAGGCGAATTTCTTAGTCCTCAGCGGTAGCCACACATCTGTGGTAAACCTCAAGTACGATGAAATCGTACTTGGTAATGATTATTAATTTCTATTTGCGACAGTGACCACTTACCATAAGGTGGACTGCATACTTGTTTGCTACCTCCATTCGATAAAACATTAGTAGTTTTTCAAAACAATGTAACGAAAAAAAAAATAAACTTGAATATGATTAGGTTTTGAATCTCTTTACTACGACAGTTCTTCAAACTTAAATAAACATAAACGCAAATAGAAAGAATACCAAAGTCTACCGCATACCACCTCTACATTTTATATATTTACCAAACCATCCATACAAGATCCGAATTTTGAGATAAAAATGTAAGTAGATTAACCAAGTGTATGGTGAAATTCGGAAAACCGGAACAGAGGTCTCTGTGCAATAATCTTGTTTGACAGTTCGTGATGAGCGACTTAGAACGAGATCTGTGATATTATTTACTACAGATGTCATAGCATGAGGATAGAGAGTTATAAACTACTAGAAATGACGGTGGCTTTGATTTGACAGCTCATGAGTAGACGAACTCATGAGTTAGTTGTCATGTAGATATCAGTATCAACTACAGGAGATATCGATAGTTGATTTACAATTTTAACGATATTTATTTTGGTTATTAATGCAAGATTAAAATTAAAAATTCAAACATAATATGATGTTAGGCATTAATTTTGTAATAAGATGGTTAAATTTAGCTTTTTGTTATTTATTCACTCGGACATTATTTATTGTTGCAAGTATTTAAGTGAAATAACTTTATTCAGCTTTTACTGAAATAAAATTTTCAAATCTTTTATAAATATTTCTTTAATTTTGTCAATTCCAAATGACTTTACAATTTCTTGTTTATTTAAAATTGTGTAATGTATTTCAACATTTATACTAAAAATAAAAAGATTAACGTATTTTGGTATTTCTATATATTATCTATGCTATGTGTCAAACTCATTTATAATTACAAGCGGCGGGTGTGACTGCATTTGATAACGATAATTAAAAGCCAAGTGTAATCTTATATCCTGGCAACATTGTATAGAGTTACATCTTTTGGGTGCCTCGTCGAGGAAATATTTGATAGACTGATATAGAAATGTGCTACAAAAAACTGAAAACCACATGTTGGGACTAAATTAAACATGTTTTTAATATATATGAGATTACTAATTTGATTATTCACATTAATTAGTGATGTATTATTTTCGAGAAGTATCCCTGTATATAAGAAACTGATATGCTGGCATTGTGAGGTAGATGACACATGATACTTTAGAAATAATTTGAAATACAACAAAATGCCTCATAGCAGATTTAAAACTTAAACTATACTTAATATTTGATATAAAAAAGTAAGTATACAGTCCTTCTAATGGTAAACGACTACTGCCATTTTTTCCTGACAGAACTTCAATGTAAATTAGATCCTTCAATTTAGATCCTAAATCCTTCTGTCTAAAGTTGATTTAAGAAACTTTGTCTACTACTACTTTACTAAAGGTCTAGGTCTACCTTGTCTATCAATTAAGTCATCGGCAACCATCAATCCAATCCAATGCTACACCAAAGCTCAAGAAGTAAATTTGCCCTGCTGATATATAAATAAAGTTAACAATGTCCTCTGCTGATATATGAAATTTTAAGTTAACAATGTCCCCTTTATAATTATTTACAATATTTATCGACATTTCAACAACCACTCTAGTAACCAAACAAATCTTTCTGATTATTTATACTAAAAATTCTTCGAACATTCGGTCATCACATTAATGGCGACGATTGAGATCGTTACATTTCGACGTACTCAATTATTTGGTTCTTATTACGAACAGAAACAAAGAATAGGTGATAAGTTTTTTATTGTTTGAAGAGGTGATAGTATGTACCTACTTACTTTGATAAGTATAGGTTTAAATGTATAGCTTAGGCCTCTGCGAAATTTAATTAAAAAAATTCTAGATCTATCTTTATATTATTTATATACTTAAAGTTATCGTTAATGCATAAGTTTTCAAGGTGTTAGAACTCTTTTAGGGGATCTACCAAGTTAAGAGATGAAATGTAATTTACAGGTGGTTAGGATAACGTGGTAACGTGAAGTCTACCAATCAGTTGGTCACAGTTGTAGACTATGGCGTAAATCTAAACTAATAATATAAAGCTGAAGAGTTTGTTTGTTTGTATAAACGCGCTAAACGCAGGAACTACTGGTTTGAAAAAAATAGTTAAGTGTTGAAGAGTCCATTTATTGAGGAAGGCTACAGGCTATATCACATCACGCTGCGCCCAACAGGAGCGGAGTATCGACTAAAAATGTTGCAAAACCGGGAAAAATTTGACCCACTCTCCCTTAAATGACGTAAACGAAGTTGCGCGGGTCGGCTAGTCCTTATTCTGAGAGGAGACTCGTGCTCAGTGTTGGAGATAATGGGTCTAGATGATTACTTAGTAAAGAGTACAAGCGGTGCAGAGACATCGATGTAGAATAATGATGGGTGCCATGCGATGCCATTGATCCAACTTGGGTACCTTTAGGGTCGCCATAAGGTATATTTCCTTAGGATTTCTATAAAACTGTTATATGTCAAATAGGTTGAAAAGTTAATATGCCTCTACAACACCAAAATACAGTGCTAGAACTCTTCGGAGTGCTAGGTCGACCGGGGAGGTACCACCGCCACCCTCATAATTCTCTGTGAAGCAATTATTGTTTTGTCTTGTACACAAGACGAACAACTTAGTCCTTATGGGTAACGCATCTGTGATCAAACTTAGGTATGATTTAATTGTACTTCGGAATGATTACTGATGTCTTTAGGTGGCACCACTTACCATCAGATGGACTGCAAGCTCGTTTGCTGCCTTCATACGAACAAAACACGAGTTTTACTTTATTTTGGAATGGAAAGTCCTGGAATGTCCCATTACGACCAGCAAGCTGGTAACCCGAACATATTACCTAATGCAGCTAAGCTGTTATAAGTCATCGTAGGGATGGTATTATGCATTCAAAACGCAGTGCGAAATACTCAAACGCATATAAATGCCGCTGTCACCGTCCTTCGATGGCAGGAAAATGTTGTGCAGACAGAAAATTTACATGTATATATTTAAATTCACCCCTTTTCGTGTACTAATAAGCTGAGTTCCATATGCATTTAGTTATTCTAAGTGTGAATCAATTGTCTACTTTATAATTGGTACTTGGAATTATGTCTCAACGAGTACATTGGTTTTTGCGACGCAGTAACTTGGTACTTACATCGTTATTGGTTCAGTTCAATTCTTTGTAGGTGAATGAATGAATGAATAGGGCGAATGAATGAATGAAATGGTGTAGTGTTTGTTTATATACACGAATATGTTAGGATTGTGAATTAAAAAAAAATCTGCTGTCAAATTTTAATATTACTTCATTCTTATAGCGCCCTGATAACTTGATAAGTTGAACAAAAATTGTTTTTATCTCAAAAAGTGACTGAACTTTTCATTTTTAAAATATGAATCTTAAAAAATGTTTATCAATAAACGTGACATAACCAGGTGTTTTCTTAATTAATTTCCACGCTACCTACGTATTATGGGTTAATAAATAGTTGACACACATAATTTATGCTCTACATAGAGTTATGTAGAGTCGAAGCGCTGCCGGCGGTAATAAATCCGACCAGAAAAGTCTGTTTTAAAATTAATATAGCGTTTAGAAGTTACTCCCACGTAACGCTCGAGCTAAGCTAATTAAATTATGTAGACATCGATTATAAATCGATTGACTCGATTAGGTGGAAGCAATATCGATTAATCGAGCTGCTAATCGTTTGTTTTTTTGCAGCAGGATCTTGTACTCATCGTTATGTTATTTTTGTACAATGTATTTTTTAAATTATTGTTGTGTTTAAGTAGCAAATGAGCAAAGATCAATAATAATATTAGGGTATTTTTTAACGACCATTCAGTCCAACTGATGGTAAGTGGTTAATGCCGCCTTGGATGTGAGTAATCATTCCCAAGTATGATTCAATCTTAAACATGGATGATGGCCTCTTTCGTAAGAAGGTATAGCCGAAATGCAAGAATTGCTTGACGCAGGACTATGAGGATGGTGGTAATCCTCGGTCGAACTACATGAGTTGTACCACTTGACAATCGCTAAGTTAGCATTATTAGGGTTAACTTTGTATTAAGATAACATACACCTAACACTAAAACGCTTGGTTTAAAATAAAACTGGCTTAAAATATCCCATTCGAACATTGGTGGCATAAAAAAATCTGGGACAACAAAACCACGGCACGGCCAACCCACAGTAATTGAAAATAATAATTGAATTCGAATTAAGTATACGAAATCAGAATAGAATGCGTACCATATTTGAAATTTGCTCGCCCGCGTACCAATGCTCTTTTTGGCGTTCCGTAGGCCATGCTAATAGACCTCGGCAGATGCTTTGTTATGAGTAGGTAATGTTTAGCAAGTTTAAATTGAGAATCATTTATAACAATTGCACGATTTGCTTTAATACGTCTTTCTTTTTCCTTTTTTATTTAAACGTGTTTTAAAAATAGAACAATTAAAAAATGGGCGAGTAACATTATTGAAAAAAAAACGTAAAGACTAGATAAACTCGAATTTCAGTGCAATTTAAATTACAACTGTTTAGAAAATATGTCACTAAATTGAATTATTGAACAAAGAATTGAATAAATAAATAAAATAATTGACAATAAATTAATAAATAGATTGTAATTTGGAATTTATTTGAAATATTCTCGTATTTTATTATACAAAACCCTTCATATCAAATTGGTATTCAAGCTTAACCAATTTTTTTAGTCGAAACTTGAATTTGGAATCGTGTGTGCTCTATTGTGTTGCAAATGGAATTCGCGTTGCGTACTTGGCCATTTAAACATTTTATCCAATATAAATTGACCCATTGGATTCCAATGTACATTTGGAATTGCGGTCCAATTTATACCAGACCAGTTAACGGAACAAACATAACGTGGAGGTAGTTTTGCAAAATTTTAATAGAGATTTGGACAGATAAAAAATACATGCTTGTGTAATGTGTTTACGTAAAATATTACGAAACTCGGCCTAGAAGTAAGTAAACAAAAAATGGGTCCCAATAACTGACATAGGTGGTTAGATTTCACTGAAAATGTAATTACTCGTAGGAACTGTTATTTATGATTTAAATGTTTTTGTTGTATGTCAATTGATGTTGTTGATGGAGTAATAGCCTAGTAGTGTAGAATCCAACTTATCCATTCCAAGAGTCCGGATTCGAATCCCAGGGAATTACCTCTTGTTTTTTAAAATTGTTTGTGTGAGTTATTAATAAGTAGCTTGCCATGAAGGAAAACATCGCGAGGAAACCTACACAACCAAGAGATTCAAAAAAACATCTTAAGGGTAAGTAAAGTCCTCCAATTCGCAATTGGCCAGAGCGGTGGACTATGACCTAAATCTTTTCATTATGAGATACCCTTGCTCATCAGACAGTTGTCCATAATAGGTTATGATGGTGAATTGATGCTAAGTAGTTATTTCAATTTAGGTGCATAAAACATAATTAGTAATTTCATGTAAAAAATGTAATTAAATAACAAAAAAATACAGTTTAAAATCGAATCCTGAAAATACTACATCTATCCCTACTAATGTATTTTAATTAAAACATTTGAACTTACATTACTTAATTAAAATATTAACTAACATTTGAAAATTGTCACAAAAAGTATTTCAATTAAACCAAACGCAACTAGAATGTATGATCTTAGCCTATATGAACTAGGCACAATGATAGCCACAAAGTGTGTCTGTAGGAATGTGTGTGTGCGTGCGTGCCCCGCCTGCTAACCACAGCTCACTTGCACCGGAAATTTATGAATTTAAATAAGAAGTGTGAGGAATCTAATGACAGAGTTCGAAGTAAACAGCGCTTCGCCTTCCTGGTGCTCTATAACATACATATTGAATAGTTTATTCTTTACTAGCTTTTACCCGCGGCGTCGCTCGCGTTTTATTTTTTTTTGTTTAAAAGAAAGTTTTTTATGTCCTTATTAACACCTCTTAGAATGCAAATCTGGACATATTGAAAATGTTGTAAAATCCTTTTTTTACATCGTCTGAGACGAAATGTCAAAAACTCTAGTACAAATATTCATTTATACTCCCTATCCAGTGCCCAAATACAAAGTTTCATGTTTTTATCTTTGAAGATGACAAAACTTTATACAAATTTTCA
>DWNR01001362.1:0-15330 GCA_018250455.1 Polygonus leo
CCCTATTTCAACCCCTTTAACCTTATTTTTGGCAATTTAAACTACCCTATGTTCTTTTCTAAGGTTCATTTCATTTGGGTACCAAATTTCTTTACAATTGGTTCAATAGTTTGGGCGTGAAACTGTAACAAACAAATTTACATTCACTTTTATAATATTAGTATAGATAGGAAGCAAGTTTAACTTAATTTACTTTAACTTTTAAATACCGGTCTGGCACGAGTCCGAGCTAGTCAGAAATTAGAATGGAATGAAATGGATATAAATGGATATATAATCTTAATTAATACGAGTACTTAATATATAATCCTTATTCAAGTGGATATTCAAACTTAGCGTTTTTGTGACACTTGTATAGATTTCTTTAATGACAATGGGCTAACCGTATTTACCGTTACCTACATTTCCGGAAGAAGCCCGGGCCGCACGATACCCATGCTGGTTCAAGACATATTTAGTTTTGTTGAGATATTTAAAGGTATTTTACTATTACTGCAGTTTAAATTTTCGATGTCCGATTAGTAATAGTGCTTCGCAAACACTGTAAAGCTAGTGAAGCTAAGTTTGCTCTTTGCTTAATCTCGATGCGGTTTTGGATGTCAATGCGCCACCTGTCCCATTATATATTTTGACATAGGGTGTTACTTACTGATAATGAACTTTAATCCATACAATCTTTATACAGTTCAAACAAAGTTACGTTTGTGTATGGCTTCAAAAGCGTTACCAGCTGCAACGTGTTTTTAATGTTCATGCTCCAGCCTATCGTATAGGGAGTCAATGGGACTCCCATTGACTCCCTATACGTTATTACTAAGACTTCGTTAATACATACTATTCATATAACATTGCAACTTGGGTAGAACATCATCTGTGGACATAGAATAAACTAACAACAAAACATGGTGTTAAATAGAGTATGGAACCCTTTGTGTGAGTTCAAACTTGGACTTGGATGGATTATTTTTATTTCTGCCTTTAGCCTCCTCCTATCTATCTAATACACGGCTCGAGATAAGAGTGGCACTACGTAAAACAAAGAGCGCCATCGTCAGCATTAGTCCGGCACACGTTCAATGAATATCGGACAGGTTTTGACGTCGCGCTCTGTCGCAGTGCGTACGTTCCATACAAATTGGGGAACACGAGACGCGGCCGGCGAAGCGCTCGCTCGCAAGATCTGCCGTCCTTTAGAGCGTATGTATGTGATGTGAGTCATTACACGAACCGTTACGGTTTTTGTGGTCTCGATAATGTTTGGAGGAAATACTTTAATATGTAATTATTTGTTCATGCAAATAACTGACTTTTAAATAAGTAATTAAAAATTTGTGCTATTGGAAGAGTGGGTACTTTTATTGTAATTAATATGAGACCTAGAAAAATTAGAAACTTATCCAAGAAAACATTAATTCCAAAAATATAACAAATAGGGGACCACCTACACTTTTAAAGTCTGATTTTATAAAGTTCGTTAGGATACTTTGATATTTGGAATTCATATACCATAGAAATTCTTCATGAGAAACGTAAATTACCAATTTATGTACTAAAAACACTTTAAAAGAGTAACCGAACTGTCGAAATGTAACCGATATATTAACGTCTTTCAATTTTATTACTGGGTTAAGTGAATTCCGTTAGTAACGTGTATTCTTTTTATCTATAAAATGGAAGGTGGTAACGGGTCAAGGATCACGACATGTTGAGGTCCGCCGCGTCCTGTACACGTGTTTCGACCATTCATGTAGATTTGTTGTTTCAGTTGTATAGTAAATTAGATGTATAATGTATCCATCAGCTGAACTATTACTGGATATAGGCGTTACCAACAAAGATTTTATGCAGTAATAGTTTGGTGGTTGCGAATCTAACCTCTCACGCTAGGAGTCTGTTTTCTCCGGGCGCACACCTCGAGATTTTCTAATTATGTGTGTATTAAAAAGGAAAAAATCGTGAGGAAAAATCTATAGGTTAAAAATTATCATAGGGGTGGTAATAGTAGACCAATCCTTACTTACTATATTTTTCGTTATGTGAGGTGCCCTGTGCCCTAACTGTGCCTTACGCAGGACAATAAAGGGTTAATGATGGTGAATAAAGGTTTCGCGATAGACGAAAACAAGCACTTTTGAATGTCGGTGACCGAAGTATCTGAATTACTTCCGAGGGTACGCTGTAGTGCATCTTCCGGGTTTAATCCCTCAAAAGCCCTTAATCGCCCCGTAACGAAAACGTATAAATAAGGGAGGGAATTAAAGTGTTTTATCCTGACACCACTCGTCAAGTCTTCAATGAAATATATATTATTAATGAAATAAACGAGTATGTAAAACTAGTTATAGTTAATTTATTCATAAAATAAATATTTACGGACATACCAAACTTTCTAAAAAATACTATGTAATCATGTGACAAGTGGGGTCAATCATCATGATATTAAAAATGCCGTGAAATTCTTGAGTATTTTTCCTCCTGATACAAGTAGCAAATAGTTAACTTGGTTTTATTTTAAAACCACTTGTATGTATTGAGATAAATACAAAATTCAAATAGAGAAAAAATATACGATGTTTTGAATGATACTTTTGTGGTAAGCGATGGCGGCGAGCATTTCTTTTGAGAAAAAACTTGGCATCAAGTAGTTTTATCACGTAGTACTATTTATCATTCTTAAATATATCAAACGATGAATCACGAGTCTCACAATGTTTATGTTCCTATAGATGTTGGCAGTACGGTGGTATAAGAGGTTCTATGCATGACCGAAGCAATATTTATTAAAAAAATTTTTTTTTGACACAATAGTTAAATATAAAACTTGTGCGGTACGACAAAAAAATCATATGTTTGACGCGAATGGCGGGACTTAATGAATAAGGACTTCGGAGTGGTCTTAAACTGTTCGGACTGTTACGAATCCGATGAATCAAGTGTTAATCCAACAATGTCTAACTGCACTCATGATTCTTATTGTGATAAAATTATACAATTTATGCTTAACTGTTAATTGTTTATAAATAATGTTAAAACAAAATAGGTACGCTACGCTATAAAGCAAATTATAAGGACAATGCAAACAAAATAAACGTTATGGTCTTTAATAGTATGAGCAAATTAAACAAGAATATTAGCAAAATAAACAAGTTTCCACTATCTGGACAGTTTGTAGCGTGTATAGTAATGTGGCTTTTACACTGCCCAATGCCATTGTTGACAATTTGAGATGTGCGTGGCGTGTGCATATTGGTGTGTGTATATTTGTACAGTACTATATTGTGAAAAATATGTATTATGTTATTATATATAAGGCAGTTGATATGTTGTATTCATCAATGGAAATAACAGAGTAACTCAATGTGAGGCAGCAAGCAATAAATTATTTTTAAGTTAACGAGCGCTGGCTACCCAGAGATGCCATGAACGTCCCAGAAATGCAAGGTACCTCTCCGGTCGAACCACACGAGTCTGTCGTCTACCAGCATGTAATGATTGCTAAATACAAACGATAAAAGACTCAAGTGTTACCACAGTTTTCCACATCGGTACCGACGATGATGTATGCAAGTTAGAAAATAGTTAGTGATATAATAATTCGTAGCGAGCGGTTGGTCGAGTTAAGGCTGACAGGACCAGTTTATTGTTCTGAAACGTACTTAGGTAGGTATGCGACTTTCACCAGTGGACAGCGCCGACGGGAGGACGGTAATTGCGAACATAGAATCAAGCAGATCATGTCGGTGCAATATCTGTGTATGATTCTTTACGGTACGAAAATATATCACTTATTACTTGGAGCGTGATATTTTATTCAATATAAAATTTAAAGTAACTGCAATTTTTATATTATGCTATAAATTACAAGTAGTCATATTTTATTAACACAGTATTGGTTTTAGAGCATTATTTATTTGTCGTTATCCATTCACATTATCAAGTAACTTCTGTGCAAATTTTTATGCTTGTAGTCCCGCCGATTTAAAGTGTGTGTTGCTGTTAGTCGTAGTTTGGTGTTTTAAATAGTATGAAGTAGAATTGTTATTTATACTACTCTACATTAATTAAATAATTCGGTATAAACTAGATGGGATATAAATGAGAGTTTACAGATAGTGAGGACTCATGACTTTATTTACGATACAAAATATTGAGTGTGATTTCATAAAAGTTATATGTGTCTTTTTGGTATCGATTTATAGAACCGCGTGCATTATATTATGCTGCATGAGATAGTTAGAAATTTTTAGTTTATAAAATCCAATTAGAATGAAATATAGTATACACTACTCGATAACAAACAAAAACATAAATCTTTATATTGTAAATATCCAAAAAGACAAATCGAAAAGAGACGCCGAGAAAGCATCGTTACCAGTAAATTATTCATCCTCATATTGCATCGCGAATTCTATATATTATTACGTTCTACGTCGAGAACATGACGCCACTCCAATACGGATTCGGAAAATAACTACACGTTATTTATGTACTCAGATGTAAACAATAGATCTCGTACTGTAATTTTATCAATGCTTAGCGAGTACACCATAACGTTTCACGTCTGAATCGTTGCGTTTATCATTCAGGTTTTTAATAACATTTTTAATAGCTCGCTCCACTTTCATAAAAACCGAGACAATTGACAAATCGCTATACAGTAAAAGCGCGCGGCGTCCAAATGCAAGCGATTCCGACCACAGTGGCTTGTCGGTCGCGTCCTATAGTGTTCGGAACCGTACGATAATTATCGTACAAATACGATAATTTCGTGTCTACGTACGATGTACGATAGCACCTTGTTATCGTATGCTAATTTTACGATAGTTTCTACCAGTACACTAATGAAGTATTTGTAACCTGTACAAAGAATAATGTTCGTGCCACCATTTAGTGAAGGAAAAATTTACCAAAAAAAGGTAGTATCTTGATTGGAAAATGATTGATAGGTGCATTCATACTTTTTAAAAAAAACAAAAAAAAAAGGTCATCCCTCGATTTGAAAGCGATTGATACTTGAATTCGACTTACTAACAAAAAGGTCATCAGTCTAAGACATAGATATAACCCCACTTCGTACGATAATTTCGGTCTAAGTAGGTACGATAATTTTAGTACGATAGTCAGCGCTCTAGAGGTTGTGAACACTGGTCCTATACAAATATACACTTTATTTATACTTACAGTTTGTTCGAGTATTATTGTTGGGTGTATTGTAACTTTTGTTATAAGAAAGGGGCTGTTGTGACTGCAGTAACCTATTTTCGCGTGGCGCTGATGAGACTGCGTTTGTAGTGCTTTAAGTTTTAAAAGTTATTGTTAGAATTTTTTGTGTTTACACCAAGACATATCATTTTATATCTCAATTTCTTAAATTACTTCTATAGGTTACTTCTTCTATAGATAGGAAAACATTTATATAGTAAACTTCTTCAATCATATTGAGATACATGAAGTATGGTTAGTTGCTTGAAAAGCCGTAAAGATTGTAATATTACTTAAGAACACAATCTAAAATTTATGAGTATTATTAAAGTAAAGTCAGGTCAAAAAAATTTTTTTAAAAGGAGATTGATTCTTAAGTTGCGCCTAAGCGTGGTACTAGTACCATGCATGGTGCATAGCAAAATAATAATATATTTTTTTAATTATGTAAATTGATATAAAACTTCGAAACTAAAAAATATTTGGAGCAACCTTTAAATATTAAAATTATGACTTGAAATTTTCAGGATCTTTATGATTTTTCGTGTAGAAAGAACAATCAAATCACGAGAAAAAGTATATAAAAAAGAAACAAAAAAATCAATTTTTGAAGATTCTGGATTTTTTTTTTAATTTTGAGTGACCTATTAAAATTTTTTATTTGAGCTGTCCTTTGGAGGGGGCTCTTAAAAGATGATAAACTAACATATTTCCATAGGGGACTTGAAAAAAAAGAAATCCAAGTTTTTTGGGTCGCCCTAATGTACATTTATGTAAAGTTTTGGATTTTAGTACTGTACTGTAAAGAAGTGAGATTTTAAATGCAAAATTGTAATCTTAATCTTAACTTATGTTATAAATTCTTCGTTACACATTCACTCCTTAACTACTACTACTGCCAACATATCATCATAATACATAATGTTAGGTGCGCAGAAAATGATCATTCAAAGTTCCTTCTATTCAGAGAAAAAGAAAACTGTCCCCTATGACGATGGAATAAAATAATATAAATTCGAAATATGTGAAAAAATTTATTTAGATTCTGTCTGTGTTATCACATGCAAAGTAAGCTTATAAATTTTCAGAGTAATAAAAGTATTAGTTGAAAATAAAAAAATTGAATATACAAAATTTAAGACAATAAATCTAACTGAATAATCTTGTATTATTTAATTTAATTAACAATTATAATATGATAATGATTTCTGAAAAGCAACAAGATATTATCAATAAAAGTGATATATGTTTTTGCTTTTAAAGTTTTTTTATGAGTGTCAAATTTTAACCAATAAATGAAGATATTTTTATAATTATTGCATTACAAATTATTTCTTTATCCTTATGACTTAAGAATGCATCTTAACTATACTTATAAAAATAAATTCGTTTGGATTGAACAAAATATAAAATATATGTGGATAATAACCAACAAAATAAATGTATGTGTGTATTTTGTGTGTACATAGGTAAATTAAGAAAAAATACAAATTAAAATCGTTATACCATAAACAATTATAATAAATTGTGTTCTTAATTATGTCAATCAACTGGTAGTTAATTGTTTGTAAATTTTATTAGATGCATATAGTAACTTTTGAATAATTAAAAGTATTCAGAGATGAACACAAAAGTCGCTCCAACTGTAACTGATCTTTGACAAACTTTCAATAGGACTGTTAAAGGGATTTTAAGTTAATACTAGATAACAACATCAATTAGATAATATTTATTAGAATATGGATGATACTTATAGTAGTTGATTTTTGGTAGTATTAGTGATAGTTTTAATGTTATTTGTTGGTCTGTCCGTTATTTATGTGTTAATCTACCATAATGTCTTAAGTTTATAAGTCCACACAAATAACAGTTATATCTAAAAATAAACTAATCTTTTTTGGAGCATAATTAAAATGAAAAACATGCCTACTAGAATTGCTTAAACCAGACATGCACAATATACCTACTAATGTAATAAATTGTTGAGGAAAAACTATAATACCTTTATCTTCCAGTATTATGTAGTATAAATGGAATACATAAATAGCTTGTTAAGTCATGATGTGACCGATTATCAAATAGTGTAACTAATATATGGTTCTATTTGCCTACATGCAAGAGATGATAAATACCTAAAGTTTTTATCACTATAACATGTGTCATTAATTTCATAGACAAATACTTTAAAGTGAGTTCTAGTGATCTTGTCAGCTTATAAGGACTGTGGTGGAATATTTGTTTGCCACATAACACATTGTATAACCCACATCAAATGTTTACAGTAGATGCAACTTCACATTTTCATTCATTAAGCATTGTATTTGATGTCAAGTTGACTACTAAATGGGTTTTAAACTTAAAATTAAATAAATCATATATCTTGTCCGAACTATTTTCAAATTACCTAATATGAGGCAAATATATACTATTGAACTTGATATTAGTAAATATATGTATATATTAAGTTATAGGCTGTGAACAGAAATTGAGGTTTTATCTTGATGAATGAAGATGATTATTATAAATAAATTTATTTCTAGAATTAACATCATAAATAATGACTCATGTGTTAACTTAAGATTGAACATGAACATGAAGAAAATGAAGATCCATTTTTAGTTATTTACTGACTATATTTGTGCTTACTTGTGTGTGTCCATGGCACCCACGACACAGGGAATCCTAGTGTGGGGCTATGAGTATATAAGGTGTTATTTTCTTCTTATTTTATTTAAGTCTTAACTGTTTTATTTTTATGTACATAGGTCAATGTATAAATCTTTGAACTGAACTATTGTATTGAATTATTTCAATACAATAATACTTATTTATGTTAATTAAATTTATTAAAGATGGTGTTGTAGGCATTATGAGTTAGACTTTCAAAATGAAAAATACAGTTTGATTTTTGAAATTATATGTGACCTTTACTAGAAAATGTAATTATTTTTCAGAAAATTTTAATTTTGAAGAAAACACCGAAGGTGGTAAATGTAGGTCAAGTAATTCTTTGTCAGAAACAAAGTACTTATATTATGCATGCAGGCATTCTGAGGTCAGTACAAAAATGGTACCTGTCTGCACAAATTTGTTGAAAAAAAATTTACATGTTTAACCCATCAATCATAAAATTAGTAATTCCTTATAAATGAAATGTAAATAGAGTATAAAATAAAAATATATAAATTATATACAATAAATTTGAAGTCTTCAAAATGACTAAATAACTTTGATATATAAAAACTAATCCAATGTACGAGCACGATAGAAGTTTTGAATGGCGCGATATTTAGTGATAGGAAGTAGTATAAAAGGAAGAGCTAATTAGCATTCGGCGCGACGACCGCGAAGCGCCGCACACGAGCCCGGCTCCCCCGCGACAACGCCAACCGATGCCCACCTCACGCTTATCAAGAACAACTCTATAGACGTCGCTCCCCGCTTCCGAACTTAACCATCCTACCATACGACCGACGAAGCCCAAACCACATCAACAGACATCAAAATATTTCATAAAACTGTTATGACAACATCAAATATAACCTAAAATCGCATGTCAAACCCATCAAAACTTCAACGTTAAGCAGAAAAAGCGAGCCAAACCGCCCGCCAACGACCACACTCTCGTGTCTAACCAGACGTACGCAGATATGCGATACAATGATACCTAGATGCAAATGCTAATGTCCTATTTGAAGAAATTTGGTAAAATAAATAATACATTTACACGCGTAACGCTTAACTATCCAGCACAATTTATAAACAATCCCCAGTTACACTGAAATATCATGAAACCACGACATGTAACATTACTGAACTAATTAATGTGAGCAATTAATGAAGGTACGACAATCAAAGCAAAGCACCGCTAGTCGGCTGGCGGTGAACCGGCGAAGCTACAACAAAAATAACCAATTATTGTTACTTACCGCCGACTCTGTACGTATTCGCAGCCATTTTTATACACAATCACTATTCATTAACACTTAATTAATCTACATCTGACACAATTAATAACTATAACACTATGTAATTGAGCTTTTAACAATGTTTTTCATCACGTTAACTCCGGACGCCTTTCGCTGATCGCCATTTTCTTTCACACTACCTACTAATTTGGCCAGTGCGCAGTCGCACTTTTTGGCGTAAACTTCCTGCTCTTGAAACAAAGCAATGACATATCATTAATTTTACTTCCACTGATAGTTCCAAAAACGAGTGTTGTTTTATATTATAATAAAAGTTATTTTACAAATCATGTCCAACAATTGAAATATAATTTACTATGTCCTAAAAATAAAAAAAATGTTTCATTCAATAACGTTTCATTACTGCACTGAACGTTTCGTTTGTACACATTGTCATGAGTGCGTTCCACAGATTGTAATAATTATATTCAAGAATAAAATTTATTTTGCTTAATTTAATACAATCATTAAGTATTTTAATTTGAGTTACACATATTTGAACATTTTTTAAATTACATAATTGAAATTTGTGACATTTTTATCGTAAAGAAGTGGATTTTAATGTATGGAACGGAACGTTATACCATAAACAAGCCTAACATCTATGGAATTATCATCTATATTGTCTTTGTTAATACCATAAACAATCTGGACTATAAATGAATTTTTAAATAGTTATAATATTGCACATCAAAACAACACATTTTATTTAACGTAATAAAATTTTATTTAAACTAAATTTTCTTAAATACTTTTGTAGTTAACGTTAACAAAAATGACGTGGCCGAAGTGACAGCTAAAATTTTTTGTCGATGGTCTTGACAAGACAATTCGACAATTGCCAAATCAGCCAGGCTCGCCCGTCTGCTGAAAAATCTTTATATTAAAGTTTCTGAATGAGTAATAATTAGATATTGAGAAATTACACATGTATCTCTAACAAGTCACCACAGGGCAGCTTGGTACGTAAATGTCTATAGTTAACTGTGATTTATTCGTTTAACGTCGGAAGCTGTTCGAGTGATTGTTTTTGGTGTTTGCGCAGTTAATCGGCGATATGGCGACATATGAGGAGTTTATTCAGCAGAATGAGGATCGGGACGGCATAAGGTTTACGTGGAACGTGTGGCCTTCGAGCAGGATCGAGGCAACGAGGCTTGTCGTGCCCCTGGTTTGTCTGTACCAGCCACTGAAAGAGCGGCCAGATTTGCCACCGATTCAGTATGATCCCGTGTTGTGTACACGTAATACGTGCCGCGCTGTGTTGAATCCTATGTGCCAAGTCGACTACAGAGCTAAATTGTGGGTCTGTAACTTCTGCTTCCAAAGGAATCCAGTAAGTTGTGTTCAAAGCGTATTGGTCGCAATCTTTCTTATTAGCTCCTCCAGAGGCTCAGTTTGTGTATTTAGTTACGTAGTTGTGGTATCCAACTCCTTTAAACTGAAAATTCTTTAGCTTGCATGTGATACTTGTCTGTTTTTTTTAATCTTTCACACATATTTTTTTATTTATGAAGATTAATATTTTACAACTAGCTTCCGCCCGCGACTCCGTCCGCGCGGATGTCGGTCTTCGCGTGGATGAAGATTTTTTTTTCTACATATTTTTCCAGTATAAAAAGTATCCCATTTTATGCCCAGGATAATAAGGTATACTTATACCAAGTTTCATCGAAATCGAACCGTTAGTTTTCACGTGATGCCTGAACATACAGACAGACAGACAGACAGACAAAAAATTTTTTAATCACATATTTGGGTTTGGTATCGATCCAGTAACACCCCCTGCTATTTATTTTTTCAATATTTGCAATGTACAGAATTGACCCTTCTACAGATTTATTATATGTATAGATATAACCTGAGTTCTGTACACAGAAATATTTTACATCTCTTTTATTTGTGTGTTATTGAGTTTGAAATTTGCTGCTTTCCACAGTTCCCTCCTCAATATGCCGCTATATCAGAGCAGCATCAGCCAGCAGAGCTCATTCCCAACTTCTCCACAATTGAGTACACCATCACAAGAGCCCAGAGCATGCCACCCATCTTCCTGCTCGTGGTGGACACATGTCTGGATGAAGAGGAACTGGGGGCATTGAAGGATTCACTGCAAACTTCCCTCAGCTTAATGCCCCAGAATGCACTTGTTGGACTCATAACATTTGGTCGTATGGTGCAAATTCATGAACTGGGTATATTCATAAACATGTATATTCTTTTAACTAGTACTCGTAATATATAAAAGATTTTCATACTACATACTGTATACTGTGTGTGAATTATAAAACAATAAATTGTGTCAATAGTACTCACGTAGCCTCTTAGAAAACTTTAATAAGGAAATTAATTAAATTATTTTCTAAATGTATAAAATTATCTGATTTTTAGGAACTGAAGGCATATACAAATGTTATGTATTCAAAGGCACCAAAGATCTTACAGCAAAACAAATCCAAGAGCAATTAGGAATTGGCCGTGTGAATGCTGCAAATCCCCAACAACGTCAAGGAGCACCTGCACCTCAGCCACCAGCTCACCGTTTCTTACAACCTGTTAAACAGTGTGACATGGCCTTAACAGACTTATTGAGTGAGCTTGGTCGTGATCCCTGGCCACTTGGTGTTGGGAGACGTCCATTAAGAAGCAGTGGTGTTGCTCTATCGTTAGCTGTAGGTTTATTGGAAGTGACCTACCCAAATACGGGTGCAAGAATCATGATGTTCCTTGGAGGTCCATGCTCTCAAGGGCCCGGTCAAGTTGTGAATGATGAACTGAAGCAGCCTATCCGGTCTCATCATGATATTCAGAAGGACAATGCAAAGTACATGAAGAAAGCTATTAAGCATTACGAAGCGCTGTCACTAAGATCGGCAACAAATGGGCATTCCATTGACATTTACTCATGTGCCTTGGATCAGACTGGGCTTATGGAAATGAAGCAGTGTTGTAATTCAACTGGGTAAGCTTTCTTGCATAATTATTGCTTGAATAATGAGAAGAATTTATTGTGTCCTCAATAATGTAATGCTTTGTTACGTAATATTGGTTGATAATGCTATCATTTACTTGGTAACTATTATATGAAAGTGGTTTTATATCTCTCAAATTGTAGCAATACTTAAATTGCCTTAAACAATGTTTCTCATTAATTTAAACATATCCAAAATAAAACTAAAAATGTCATACATTAGTAGTCATAATTAGAAATGATATAAAAAATCTGTTTACAAGCATATTAATTTTTTTTAATATCTAAACCTAGCGATAAGGCAGACGGCCACCTGATGGTAAGTAGTCATCGCTGCCTATGGACATTTGCAGCATCAGAGGGACCGTCAATGCATAGCCGGCTTAGAAGGAGAGCTCTTTTTGCGCCTTTTTTTAAGAACTCCATGTCATAGCACACCGGGAATACCTCTAGAAGGAATTAAAATTTAATGTATCTATATACTTTTATAAGTTGCCAATTTGAAAAGATTTATAATGGATAGTGTTTACCTCATGAGTAGTCCAATATATTGATATTTTCCTTCTAATTCAAAGGAAAATTTCGAAGGAAGGAAAAAAAGAAATTTTCGAAGGAAGTAATGAATTTGGGAATGAGTTTACCCAGTTATCTTGCTTTTAAAATCAATTAAAATATACATAACTTTTATAGCATTTTCTCATTTCAGTGGACACATGGTAATGGGTGATTCATTCAACTCCTCTCTCTTCAAGCAGACATTCCAGAGAGTGTTTGCCAAAGATCAAAAGGGAGATTATAAGATGGCATTCAATGGTACTTTAGAAGTCAAATGCAGTCGGGAGCTCAAAAGTAAGTTATCTCAAAAATATAAACTTTTTCAGCCTTTTAAAGTTTAGGCTACATTATCCAGGTGTTGCAGTGATTAGATGTATTGGTTTCCATTTGACAAAAAAATGTAGTTTCTCCTATTTATATGGAAATTCCGAATATAATATAGATGCACTGCAACTGCTGGATCTGTTGCACTTCAAGCTCATTTAGGTTGATTATATTAGACAACTTTACTCACCATTAGAATCTAACAGTAATCTAATATTGAAATTAACTATACTAGTATATTCTTCTGTTACTTTAGCAATATAAAATTAATCTTCTATTACAGTTTCGGGTGCAATCGGTTCGTGCGTGTCCCTGAACGTGAAGGGCCCGTGCGTGTCCGACCAGGAGGTGGGCATGGGCAACACGAGCCAGTGGAAGATGTGCACATTCACGCCTAGCACCACTATGGCCATATTCTTTGAGGTAAAATGTTCTCTCCCATTCAGTATTATTTATGTTGTCTTTGAAGGACAAATTATGTTAATTTCTTTATAACAATTATATTCTATGTAAAGTATAGAAATAATTAAATAAAGAAAGTATAGAAATAATAAATGTTTACAGTATAAGCTTATTTTAAATATTCTTAAATGTAAATTAAATAATGTTTAATTCCTTATTTGAAGTTATAAATGGTACTTACAATTATATAATTTTAGTCATAATCATTAATTATAATAACAAAAAGGATACACAAAATATGTTCTAAAAGCCAGTTGCAATTTTTTAAAATATTGGAGGTGTATTGTTTTGGTGTGCAGATTGTTAGATGACTTTTAAAACCTTTGGGAAGACGACAAAGTGGACATCAAGTAGGATTACCTGATATCTGAAATAGAGACATCCATGTGCGATATTGACCAGTTATCAACAGGTGGATGCAATGTGTTTATTACCATGCCTTTTCATCACTAGTGTAGTATAAAAAAAATGTCCTGAAAGGCTTTTCGTATATTTCCAGGTGGTAAACCAGCACGCTGCGCCGGTGCCGCAGGGCGGGCGCGGCTGCGTGCAGCTCATCACGCAGTACCAGCACTCGAGCGGCCAGCGGCGGGTCCGAGTCACCACTGTGGCTAGGAAGTGAGTTCTTTGTCATTCAGTCTTTTTGGTTTAAAGTGATGTTATATACATAAAATGATGGGTTTTTATAGTTCATTGTTTTTTTTTCAACATTATGCATTAGTCAAAAAAGCGTGAAAAACAGTAACATATTAATGAAATTGTAGGTATTGATATAATACTCGAGCTCACTTCGTTCGAAATAAAGCAATAAAAGACGATGACTACAGATGCAATATATACATTTTTTCATATTATCTATTTACACCTCGAAATTAAAGTGGAGTATTTTGCGTTTGAAATGTATATATATATGGCACACATACAATGTGTCAAATGGGTGAACGGATTTGTATCAAGCCTATATTTTAAGTTGGACAAAGTTACATATCTGTGCGAAATTTCATTAAAATCAATCCGGTAGTTTCCGAAATTAACCCGGGCAAACAATTTTGGCGGATTTTAAAAATTGAAAATTGCCTATTAGTAATATATATCACAACAAATAAAATAGTATATATCATAACGAAAACAGTACGGCAATCCCTTACTTAAAAGGCTTTTAAGAAACCCATATAACTTTATCCATCAGCTGGGGAGACGCGGCGGTGAACCTGCACCACATCGCGGCCGGGTTCGACCAGGAGGCGGCGGCGGTGGTGATGGCGCGCCTGGTGGTGTACCGCGCCGAGCAGGAGGACGGGCCCGACGTGCTGCGCTGGCTCGACCGCATGCTCATCCGACTGGTAAATGATCCTCAAAATTTATCTGAGTCAACTTTTATCTGAGTGACTGTTAAGTCATGCCACTCTTGTTTATGATTATAAAATGTGATAGAGACAGTCGAAAAATATATGATCAACAAAGCAAATATCGTTAATTAATTAGTTTGCAATTGAGTTGCAAATCAAAATACCCGTTCACGTGATTTTAATCAGTTCTCATCTGTCAATATACATTTAAACCATGTAAATAATTTTAAAACGGTCGGGTAGTATAGATTCTCATTTTCAATTAATAAAATGCAAATAGCAGCCTCTTACAGCCTCAATAATATACGAGAATGGTCCATTAATGACATGAAACTCTAAATCACAGAGAAGATTAAAAAAAAATACGGATATCCAGAGCGAGAGAACTTTTCACTCACCTTTATTTGTTTTTATTTCTATCTTCTATACATATAATAAAGTTAAAGAGGGTCGAAAGTCTGTACATGGAATATATTTAAAAAAAAATTGGCTGGGGATA
>DWNR01001363.1:0-15326 GCA_018250455.1 Polygonus leo
AAGCTAACGATTTTACGTCTAGCATATCTTTGTACGATAACTCTGTTACTTTGTATGGAGTAGCGTTCTTGTTCTGTCATTTAGATCGCGCTTTTTGCATGATATCATTACATTAAATTATAGAATAATTATGCTCCTCTGTGTCGTTTTTCGTTTCCGATGGCACTATGCATCGAGCCTACCTCCATAAAGCTGTGACCACTTTCTCGGTCATTAATTAAAATGATGAGAGTTTTGTGATTGTGCACTAAATGTAATAAGAAGGCTGCAATGTACCCTGGTTTTGCCCTGAACATCTATCGGAATATAGCCTCAGGAAGTGCCATGATCCATAAGTAAATAGCAGAAGCTATTTCGATGCTGCCTCTTTTGCCGTTAATTTCAGTCCATATCATGCAGTGAGCGTTATTTTATATATTAAACTCATATATAGATAAATTATACAAGTTTAACTTTCTGGAATAGTACATTAGACTATCTGCAGTAGATGGAATCTGTAAAATACTTTGTAAATCCTTCGTGACACACATAAGCGATTCGTACTCTTTAAAAACGAAAGAAACTCATAAATACCCGAATTGAATAACTCGAGTTTCCTTCATCTTGACTAGTTTAATTAGGATATTATCGTTCGTGGAAGAACTAAATAACTCATTTTAGCCAACTAATTTCATACTCAAGTGATCAGAAATCACAGTTGTTCATTTATTAATAGAGTTAGTCATTTTTTCTACTAACATTTAGTGTTCATTTAAAAATATCTATTTCTACAATTGAAACACGAAAATGGCTTTATTTTTGGATTGGGTTGAGATATGAGAATGTTTGTTAGACCAAAAGATGCGGCACGTTTTGGGTGTCATGAAAATGAAAAAAAGTCAATTTGGCCAAATTCGGAGTTACTTAGTTCTTCCATTATACCGACGGTATATTCTAGAAATTAAGATAGAAGCAACTCGAATGATTGTGAACGAAACACGTCATATCACTATGATTAGAAATGTCGGAAGTGCCAAAATATCGATATGTCAACATCGATCTTTTTAAAGATATCGATAATCATATGTATATATTTAATAGGTGGTAGATCTCATATAGTTCAACCGGGGAGGTACCATCGCCACCCTCATAATATCCTCCGTGAACCAATTAATTGTGTTTCGGTTTAGAGAGGCGTGGTTGCCGGCTATACTTACAAACGAGGCGAACGTCTTAGTCTACAATAGTAGTAACGCATTTGTGATCAACCTTGGGTCAATGGTACTTGGGGGTGACTACTAATGTCCACGGGCGGCAGTGACCACTTACCATCAGGCGGACTGCATGCTCGTTTGCTACCTTTACACAATAAAAAAAATATAGTACAAAAAATATACATGAACGATTGGTTCATTAAAAAAAAAAGTTGTAATCATAAAGTTATTTCTCCGATTTTTTTTAAAGAATTAGACAATATTTACTGCTTTAGATAAAAAAGAGGTGGCAAGTATTTACCCACAGTATTTGCGCCCCTCCTTTTTATCTAAAGCAAACTCAAACGAGCTATTGAACATGCAGTCTACCTCCGAGTACTATTGAATCGTACCTACACCACACTACGTACGTACAGTATGAGGAGTATTTTCATTGCGACATGTTACAGGCCGTAAGTACCTTAAGAACTGCATACGGTCCCGCGGGCTGTTGACCGCTGAGTTAATCGTATGAGAAAGCTCATGCACATCGACATGTTCTACATGTGCCCAAAGCTAGGGTATTGAAATGTTATATTTGACTTAGGACAGGAAACTCGTTAAAAACAGTGAAAAGTCTGTTGTGCGGAGGGAAAATTACTAAATCTAAGTATCCCTCTGAGACAGAGCCTTATAAAATGATCTAAATGGATATTTCAAAACTATGGCGAACAAGATATAAGTAGACAAATAATTTCAGCACTGTATGACAAAATGTACCATGCATGGTACAGGTCCACTTTGCTATTTGTAAACTGCATGTCATTTCTATAAATATTGTTAAAAATATTAGCCATAATCAAGATAATCTTAAAAAAATACTCCTATGTTTTAATGGAGTTTCGGTTTCGGCAGAAACTGCAGTGGGAACCGAAAATAGCCCACTGGCGGCAAATGTGCAAATCCGCCACTGCCCACCTTATAAAATGAATTATCATTCATTATGCTAAAATTAGTAGGTAAAAAATATTTTGGTCTATTTTAGAAGTCTAAAATAGACCAAAATATTTTAGATTTAGAACATGGATTTAGTATGAGAGTATACTAAATCCATGTTTGTGAAATCATTAATATTAAAATCAAAATATTTTTATTCAAAGTAGATTCTTTACAGAATTATTTTTGGAAGTCAAGAAGTTACCACCGTTTCGAAGGTGTTTCGTTGTGAAGAAGAAACGGCGAAACAAACTTACACATAAAATACGCAAAAATACATGAAGTTTGTCTATTCAATTTTAAATTTCAACTAGAAATTTTCCAATTCTCCGGCCTTAAAACAAATATGCCTTAAAATAATGTTCAAATTTATAATATCCCTTTTTTTGCCTTGAGAATAAAAAGATAATATAGCCAAAAAAATACCGCAGAACTTTACAGACATTTCAATTTCATTCATATTTAAAATTGAATTATTATCAATTTGATTACGAATACAAAAATCTAGATAAGATCTTAATATCGATACCAATATTTTCTTCTCAACCAAAAACTCTAACCTACATAAGCGTCACTGTTATGTCAATGTCAATGAAGTCATTCAAATTTAACTTCATTCAAGTCAAACTTATGTCAAACGATTTTAATGAAATTTTTCAGTCAGTCAAATTGAAGTGTCGGTAGAGTGTGTGTGTGGTGCAACATGGTTTTCCGTGTACTGCTTTCTCTAATGCAGTAATAGTTTGATGGTGTTATGAATAATTGGATGCCTATAAAAAAAGCATTTAAGACTAAACATGTCGACTGTTCTGCTTGCTGTCATCGCTGTTATCCTGTGTGTTCTTTTTCGAATATTAAACGTTAATAGCCAACCGCAAAAACCTGTGATCTACGGCAGGGATAGGAACTTTATAGAGAACATTTTGTTTATCGCTCCATTCCTAAGCGAACCGTAAGTATACGATGCTTGAAATGAAAGTGTTATAATAATTTCAGTTAAAATAATATTCTTTCATTTTTGGATATGCGGCTCGATGATGTCACTTTTGTACATGACCGTGTTTTGCTATGGAAATGAAAATACAAGGCCGTTGGCGTGTAGTCATGATTACGGGAATTAAGAAAAAATTGGTGTAACCACGTCTAAGGTTCCAGTAAATTGGTGCTGTGTTTTAGAAGTGTTGCTAGGCAGAAATTCTTAGCTAATTCAAATTCCAACTTAATCCTTGGGGATTCTGTTTGGAATTGTCTACATGTCTATGAATGGCAGTGACCATCAGTTGCATCATATAGTTTTTATGGATGTAGCTACTTCACTATTATAAAAATAATATATAAACTTTGTTTTTAGAGCATGTAAAAATTCAATTACAATTTAATTAAAGCTAAAATTAATTGAAAAATTATTTAACTTAATGGTAATTTTTTGTGCCTAGTTGATTTAAGCTTGGTTTATCATAAATATATTAATAATTTTATTTTAACTCATACACTATTTAGGCTTAATTTTAAATTAAATGAATATTTCATATTAATTGTTTACATCATATTTAATATAAATTGTTTGTAACATTGTTTGTAAACAACAATGAAATGTTTACCAATGTTTCTATTATAATACATGCATAAAATAAATTAATTGTTACTTAATTGGATTGAAATTTATTGTCACTTCATTTAAATCACAAATAAGTATGACTTACCCTGACCTTATTTATTTAATTACTAATTTCCAAACAATAGCAATTTGGAATTAAAACAGATGTTACACAAGATAGTAAGGACGTATGTATCTCATTTATTATGTGTGTCATTTATGTAAAACAAAAAATTACATTGTTAAAAGACAACAATTAAAACCTGTTGAATCAAATTTATGTACCACTTTTAAATATTCCTGACCTTGATTACAATCAGACATTTTTTATTTGTTTATTGTTCATTTTGCGAAAATTGTTAGTTTTATTAGTCAGTTATATTACAATATGTTTATGGTACAATTAGGTCACAATATATTATTAATAATTAAAACAAATACTTGCATTTCAAAGTTATATATTAGCTGTGCCCACAACATTGTCCATGTAGAATTTAGTATATTGAATAATATAATTTTAAAATAAAAGCATCTTGAGTTACTCATTATTACATCTGCTATCTGCCAGTGAAAGTCCTGTCAAAATTGGCTGACCATTCCAGAGATAAGCCAGAGCAAATAGACAGCCAGACAAAAATAGTAAAAAATGTTATTTTTATATTACAAACAGACACTTCAACTTTATTTATTTGTATAGATGTATATATTTATTCAGTTGTACTGTCAGTAACACTAAATTTCCAATAAAAAACTGGGGTCTGAATCGAGATTTAAACGATCATATCTGTAATTTTAATGATTATCCCCAACCTACAATAATACAAAAAGAATTATATGCAGAGATTAATTATTACTGATTGAAGGATAAATAAGGATTCAGTGCTCCAGTTAGTTATGTGGCTATTGCCAACCATGATACTTATCTCATTAGTCCTATTTTAAGCTGATTAGAAATTTGCAATTTTATTAATCCTATGGACGAGGACTAAGACGCTTTTTTTGCCCACACACCTTTAGCTTATCTATAGTTTTTGCAAGTGCATCTTGTTAATGATGTTATTTAATATATACTAATTATTTCTTTTTGATTCCACTGTGACCAAATACACAGGATTTTGGTATTATTTAATAATATTTTTTTACTCTTTCTTAATTACATTACAGTTATGCAAAGATGTTTATAGAAAATTTTTAATCACTAAACGGAACTCCCGCTTAGAGCTAAAGGAAACGGAAGAGAAGGAACTCAAGGACTCTTTCAGTCTCGTGGCTCAGTATCAAAAAATAATGTTACGGGTGTTCTGGAGCCAACATTAAACTTTAAAAATAATTGATTATTATACATTAACTACCTTAAAAGTACCAAAGCAGTGTCGGTGTGATCATCTTTGGGAAACACCATAGCTGCACTGAACACTACAGATGTAAACAGTGCCAATGAATTCCTTGTTTCAAGCACTGGCGCAATTTGCAATTCGCACCCCCAATTAGTCATGATTCTAGAGATGATTGTTGATTACCAGAACTATTCCTTGATCATAAATTCTATTTTTCAGTTATATAGCAGATTCGGAAATCGCCACTTAAAATATTTTTTGGACTACAGCAAATTTTGACTTTTTAGTTAATACGTCATAATCTATTTGCGACTATTAGTTTATTGTACGAGTCAACAAACCTTTCAATTAATACTCACATCACAGCGGCTATAATGGGAATGATAATTCGCCACGTCGTCCACCGTATTGGATTCAGATTAACGCCACTTTGATTATTGTATTTCTTATTAGTCTTTTAAAATAACCGCGGAACCGTTCGTGTGTGAGTCTGATCTCTATCTCTCTATCTTACATAGTCTATTTTCCATTTTACTACACTCGTGTAAGGTGTTTACAATACGCACAAAATTCTTGCCAAAGGATTTAAGGAGTAGTGTATGATAAAAATGGGAATTAACCACAGTTAACTTTTGGAAGCTCTATTGGATGGACATCGATTACTGCTATTGAATGATCACCCATATTAGTTTTGATCCCAGCGCACTTTCCTCTTATTATCAAATTCTTCGAAATAATTGAAATATCAAAACGTGCTATTTATATGTGCGTGTGTTGTTTTCAAATAAATAACCAATTCCTGCCCCAGTAATTACAACCTAGTGAAATCTCGTTAACTTTCGCTTTTCTCGGCCTTATCCCGTTTAGTTACATTAAAATTACGAGTTACGAGTCTCTCCTTGTCCCTTATGTCATTTCCTCTAAAATCTTCGATGTTTACGTAAATCTTTAAGTTACCGTCTTAAAATGCTAAGGTATAAGTATAGGTGCGTTCTAATCTTAATTTGCCTAGAAAGTTGTAATCCTTATAGTAGGTAAGTTATTTGTGAAACAGACTTGTATGTAGTTTCCCAGATAAGTAGCGGTATTGAATTTCCGCAAGGCAACACTTGATATTGTTAACTATTTAGCTACATATTCTATTCATAAGACCTATATAAATTAAACTAATACTTATCTGATAGCAGTTGCGTATATGTCGGATTATTGGGAAATAATACTGGACAAATAATAATTATTATCCCTTCGGCGATATAAATAAAAGATTTTTATAGGTACAATAGATTAGGTTCTTATTTTTCTAACTACCAAGAAAGTCATTTGTTAGTTGGAAAGAAATTGGCCTCTAACTGACTACTCAAATCAGATAGGTTGCTTGTAAAATATTTCTACGCGAGACGACGTACTCATTTAGTAATCTCAGTCGTAGTACGTCTGAGTATTCTATTTGGAGCAAAAAATAAGATATATTTTTTGTTACCAATAGAATATTCAGACGAAGTACTTTTATTCGCTGAGATAGAATGCAAAAAAAAGAAAATAAAACAACACCGTAGAATAGAGCGAAGAGTTACGCTATGGAATACCGGGACATAATCAATTATTTGTTCTTGATTACCTTAGGGTAACGTAAGGTGATAGGGTAAATGCTTCATACCAGCACCTAATTAAGAGATTTTTTTTAATCTTACATATCATTTCAGATATATACCAACACGACTATGGGGCTTCAGTGGGCATGTGCAGACAATACTTCACAGTCTCATCGGGCGCGTGAGGTGCCCATGGCCGATCGGCGGTAGAATATCTCTGGTGTTACCGGACAGATCTACTCTTACTTACGATCTGTATGAACCCGTTGGATCTCAACATGAAGGTAATATCTCTATGCCGCATACACTGTATTTAAAGTATATTCTTCTAGCACAGTTACGAGAAGGATTTTCCGCTACGTTCCTTTTCAATAAAACGTTTTAACTGCGTTTCTTATTGATAGATTTTCCTTGAGGTTCCAATTTATTACTTATCACAGAAAAAAAAGTAATTTTGCGGGTGCGTGACATACATACATAGTATGTCTTTTAAAAAATGTCTTAAATAAAGCTTAATAAATGGCATCTTTGGAGTTTTAAAGACATGAAACCCAGTGTAATTCTATTTGTACATATGTTTACAAATCCTTTTTTTACCAAACCTGTTTATTGTGATAACAATTGATTATTAATTTACTTCTGATACTAATACGGTTATCTTAAAATTATAATGTGCATCACTTATACGTATCTTATTTATAGATCTACGTTATATTCATTTCCTTCCATTCCTTTATCTATGCTAATTAAAACATGGTTATCAAGGTTTTTAGTAGCTCCATCAGTCAAAATTACTGATCTATTGGCTATATTATGACGGATACACATCGCCAAATATGAAGAATTGATTAAATTATTTCTAATAACTACCAAGTTTTGCTGATAATGGAATGTTATCGATAAGAACTTGCTACGTGCAAGTCATTGTTTATTAATACGTTATGAATGTATGAGAGTCAGTGAAACAATTCCCTTAGGCTCTTGAATTTGTATAAGCTTCTGAAACAATTTAATTTAGAGTATACTTTGTAATCATGTGCTTGTGAAGGTGTGATCATGTAAATTGTTTATAATTAATCAGTCTAGAAATAGTACGCCTATTTATTTATACATTCTTAAATGTAGTCATAGTGAATGTATAGCCAAAGCTTACTATAAAAACAGAAGACCAAGCAAAGACAAATTGTATTCTCTATTTGAATTTTTGAATGTTACACGAAACAGCTTGACCCATTTGCTAAAACTGGAATGGATCATTGGATGTTGAACATTTTGTTGTAGACGACGTGACGGTGGCGATCTGTCCCGGCATCGGGAATACGTCGGAGAGCGTGTACATCCGCACCTACGTGCACTACTCGCAGTGCCACGGCTACAGGTGCGCGGTGCTCAACCACATCGGCGCGCTCAACAGCGTGCCCGTTACCAGTGCTCGAATATTCTCATACGGTGAGTTATTGTCCATGCACGATTTTTTTTCGAATGTCTAGCCGCTGTTGGCCCTACTGGATTTTAAAGCTTCACCGGGCTTTATGGCAAACAAACTAAGGAGTCAGCCGAGACAGAAGAGTAGGAAGAGGAAAGATCAGCTCAGACCTAGGCTTTCGCCTCAGTTTGGTCAATCCGCCTTCTGTGGAAACTGAGATTAGAGAGTCTTAAACTAAAATTTTCGTTATGAAAGGGGTGTACATACAGGTTTTAAAAATAAGGCAACAGATCCTGCTTGCGAGGTATTGAACCGTTGAACGTATCATGACGTTCTACAGATGTTATAAATGCATGTAGCCCGCTAGCCCGTAAGTACATAAGTGTTTACAAGTCCGTAATGATTATATGATATCTCGTATGCAACTGGGTAATGAGTTCGTTATCCTACATACGGACAATCGATAATGCACTAGTTGCAATGCCACGGGTGCCAGGTGCGCGATGCACAGCCACATCGGTACGCTCAACACCATGTCCGTTACCAGAGCCCGAATATTCTCACATGGTGAATCATGTTTTGCACAAATTGCTGACTTTTTTTAAGCCATCAGATCGTGCTTGCGAGTAATGATGCCAGGTCGTCAAACCTAATAGCTGGACAGACCGCTCGTCCGGATATTGGGGTAATAAGGTCGGACACCCAAAATTATTAAGAAATTATGTCTTAGTATTCGTACGGCAAAAAAGGCGACAGCGCTCGGCACTCTTTCGTTTCCGGGACAGACTAGTCAGATTGTTCGGACATTTGGGTAAAATGGTCGGACATCCTTAATTATTAAGAACTTCGTATTAGTACGGCAAAATTTGGCGACAGCCCTCGGCACTCCTTCGTTTCCGAGTCGCGCTTCCGAGGTGTGAAGTGACTGGTCAAAAATAGAAAGCTTCAGGCTTAAAATCAGACAAGCCGAACTCGGTCTAATTAGATATTGTACAATGTACTTGCAATGCCACGGATACAGGTGCGCGGTGCTCAACCACATGGGCGCGCTCAACAGCGTACTGGTTACCAATACTCGAATATTCTCATACAGTGAGTCATTGTGCATGCATGGATTGCTGACTTATTTTTAAGCCAACAGATCTTGCTTGCGAGGTATTGATCGTAACGAGACGTTTTACAGTAGTTTCAATTAATGCATGTAGCCGGTAAATACGTAGGTAAGTGTTTACAAGTCCAGTATACTTATATGATATCTCGTATGCAACCCGGTAATGAGTTCGTTATCCTAAATACCGACAATCTACATTATAATACTCATGTGGATACTTAATTTGAAGTACGAATTCGGTCACTAATTCTTGAAATGATATATATATGTGAGTGACGGGTTTATACAAGCCATGGATGGCAGTGATGACTCATATTACCTGTACATGAACTGCATACGGGTTTGCTTCTATCAAATAAAAAGAAATCATGACTCATGTCGTCATCAAACCTTTAAAATCTGTGGGAGAGAATTCTTCAGTAATTACATATACATACATCTTAGTAATGATGACTGAATGAATGATGACCATTCTTAGGTCACTACCTAAGCACTGTTGTGGGCATGAAAATTAAAAATACTACGTACTTTTCCTAATCTTTCCCTATGCTACTCTTTTAAAGTCTGTACTAGGTATGTATATATAGCTAGGTATAGATAGAAATGTTAAGGATAAAATAAAATTGTAAACATCAACAGAACTGTTGCCGAGTAAGGATGTTGACCCTGATCGCGCACTTTGCTAGGTCAAGTTATTAAAATTAAAAGCTTAGTTAAAATAGAATTATCCTCTACATTCAAGTATACCATACACGAAGAACCAAGGGAGAGATTTTTTCGTGTCTTTCTTTGATTATAAAATTTTAATTTATGATCCTCAGTTACTCATCGTGTTTCTTCCTTACCACAATAAATAATTTGAAACCATCTAGTCTATATTCTTAGACTTTCTATTTGGTTGACTAAACTTGTAGTGGAGTTATTAAGCAAATATCTTGGACTTTTTAAGGGCGCTGTAATGTGCTTGATTTTTCTCAAATATCTCGTTAAAACTAAACTATAAATAAAATTGATCAGAAGACTGGGCCACATATAGAATCTTTTTATTATATACAAATCAATTTGTTATTCCTTCCGCCATTGAAAATATTCCAGGAAATGTTTATACAGTTACTTAAACTTGTTTTGCATTAAAAATACTCAGTTCTATTTTATTTATAAATAGAATCAATCTACATGCCAATGTGTGTTAATAGTAGCATAAAAATAAATAAGCTACGATTTTCCTTTTGTGAAATACCACACAGCTAAGAATAATACTAATAATTAGCTTCATACTCATAATCAGTAGAATGATTAATCCTAATTAGTACTGGTCACTAGTATTATTATGATTTTACCTCATACTGAGCATGAGTAAGAATAGAGGAAGTATAGGGTAATGTATTTGGCATTAGGACTTCCTTTCTAATAATTGTATTATTGGCTTTCAGTATAAAATTAATCGATTTGACTGACTTAACAGAGTTCTCTTGTGTATCTCTGATGTCCAAGTTCAAATCGTTATGAAAAAAATGGGACCTCGACGCTCTACTGAACCTACCGCAATCAAAATCAGGTCACAAACAAAGAAGTACTGATCACGCAGAATACTTCTAGTATTGCGGAGGTTCCCAATTATTTTAATGTGAATTGAAAAAGAGAGGAACGATGTGTAGGATTTAGCCAATTGTTTATATTTAATCAACAATAAAAGTAACTTCATGGTGTATAGCATTATCCTACATCATTTTAAAAATCTAAACGTTTATTTGTTTGCTTTTATGCCCAAGCGATTCAATCGATCGTCATGAAAATTCGTAGAAACATTGTCGTGGGTACATGAAAGGGTATAGGATCCATTTTATCCTGTGACATATTGTGTAATACCGCGTGAGAATCCTCGGGTATAACCTAGTTAAGTTATAATTATGCTAATTTGTACCTATTACTTATTCAATGCTCTCTGGAATCATACCGTTTAACTTTAGATGTTTGAGTCACAACTCTGTCACGTACGTAGCTAGATATGCTCAGAAATGTTTCAAATAACTACCCAATAAATTTATAGACGTTATTATAACGTCACATCCATTTATAAAGTTATTTATTTGATTAGATAATAACAATAAATTAAACGCATTTAAACCATGGAATGTGGTAGAAAATATAAGTAAAAACCAACAAAGGAAATATGTTAATAAAATTATATAATAACACTGAATTGATGTAATTACTCTTTTTGGCTTTTTGTTTTATTCATTGTCTTGTGTTATGTACCTACACAAGGATCTCTGCTTTAATATTTTCTTAGAAGGCACGAAATATATGAGAAAAAAATTGAAAGGTTTCACGAATAAAGATATTTTGAAAGTTCTGAAATGTATGTTTCCAACTTCATCGTTGTTCCATCACGGTTTGTTTCAAAATTTTCAATATTTTCTTATATAGCACCAAATATATGAGAAAGTATTTAACAGTTTCAGGAATAAAAGTGTTTGTTCTCAAATTCTGAAATGTATGTTTCCTTTCTTTAAACACAGGAGGTAAAGCTCAAGGTAAACATTTATTTCAGAAATCCTCACAGCCGAAACGTCCCATTTTAGTTATTATAAACTAATCTCAACAAAACATCCCTCCAATCTACCTTTAAGTTGGACCAAGTTACCGAATTTCACATGTAACAGGGGATTTATATATTGAGATATGACGTGTGTTATTCCAAAGTGATATAATATTCGATAATGGGTAAATATGAGTCATAACGCTGAGTCAGCTTAGCAACGCTATTCATGAACGTGTTAATATAATAAGCAAGATTTTTAGTTACTGCAGCTCTTTTCTGCTCTAGGTAACTTTATCATATCGAACTTACTTCTGGTTTTGGATGCAGAAGCTTAACTGCTGCCATTTTAACTTTTTTTTAATAATTTTTAACAGTATTTAACCGTTAATCCAGAATTGTCGCAAACTATATTATGTACCCCTTGATCCCAAAGTTGTTTTTTTATCGCATGAAGATAGTAAACGAGCATGCAGTCCTCCTGCTAGTAAGTGTTCACTGCCGCCCATGGACATCGGTAATCCCAATCCCATCCCCAAGTACTATTAAAATCATACCTAAGTTTGATCACAGATGCGTTGCTATTCTGAGGACTAAGATGTTCGGCTCGTGTATAAGTATCTCTCCAAACCGATACAAAGGAATTGCTTCACGGAGGATAATGTTGTACCTTCCCGGTCGAACTAAACGAGTTCTACTTACCACCTTGAATTGAAAGTGGAATATCATTCATACTATTTGTCACAGTTAACGATATTAAAAATTCCCATTTTATCGTTATTTTACATTTTTGATTGATAAGACCTGATTGAAATTTACACAAGATTTTTTTTACTCTTTACTAACTAAATACGTTTATTTAGGTACATAATTTTAATAGGTTTTATTCAATATCCATTACAAACACGCGTGACGCTGAAATGAGAACATGTTTGAATAATGATATCAGCTAATTAAGTCTAACAATAAGTGTAACAGTAGCCACCAAACCTAAATTATTCGCAAAAGTAGTATTAATTGCTATCTCACTAAATGGTAGCGTGGTTTCAAAATGAAATGTCAAAAGTTATCATCAAGGCCAACGTACTTTTGCAATGAATTATCTCGTTACTGCATTAGGTTCTTTCTACACGACGACTCTTTAAAGTCTGTCGCGAAAATATCACTGGCTGTTTTTATACGCTTGTGTATAAACGTCCTTAGGAACGGTTTTGTTATCTAAACTGTTTGTATCGCTAATTCATCATTGCAAAAAGATGTCATATACTAAGACCTTGATCTACACTTTGCGTAGTAACAGCATTTTCATTGATATTATTCATTGGTAATATTGATTGTATTGCTACAAAATGTTTGTCACAACGGTGTTATTTTATGTTATTCTTACGTATATTTTCTATTTCTACAGGTCACACCGATGACTTCAGCTACATGGTGGACAATTTGATGGAACGCTTCCCCAACACAAAACTGGTTCTAGTCGGTTTTAGTCTCGGCGGCAATCTAATTTCAAAATATTTGGGGGAAGAAAGAAAGCGACCGAAGAATATAATTGGAGGCATCTCTATATGTCAAGGATATAATGCTATTGAGTAAGTTAATCCAATAAATAAGTAATAGGTTAATTAAATGTATTATAAAATGTATATCGAATTCAAAGACAAGGTTGACGAATTGCGCATAATAGCATAGCCATTATCAAGGATGAAAGTTACGTAACAGAAATGATCGCGCACAGATGCGCTAACTCACTAAATATCGATATAAATATAATAATAAATATATGTATAATTTTTTTTTTTTAATTTAAAAACTCTTAAAATGTTTACCTATTCTAAAGCTGCATTATACTTGCTTTTCTTGTGGTCATGCCAACTACATACTTAGTTATAGTATGGTAATGAAAAAATCAATACAATAACGTTGGGGTGGCATTGATCAGGGGCTGCGGACTATTAAATTTTTCACACAGTCCCATTTGTAGACAGTGCATGACGTAATACATAGGTTATTAGCATTCAACACAGCTCTAATCAACCTAAATTAAAACCTAATTTAAAAACAGCTCTTATCAACCCAAACTTCATTTACAACATTTTCAATAAATAATCGGCAATTTATTTGGTTAAGTAGGAAATGTTTTAGGTACATTACTTAATACCAAAGTAAGTCACGCATTATGCGGCTGACATAAACCACAAATCGACAAATACGTGGTCAATATTATTATATCCTGACATCATCATTATATCTGTGATACTCCTTGAATCCGATAGACTGAATATTCATGTAATATACTAGTTTAAATTTACTTCCCTACTCTATTCTCATATAATTTACATATTTCGTAGATAGTTTTGAAATGGCTTCGAGAGGACTGATTGTTAGAACATAAGCTAACACCTTTAATTTTGTATAGATAGAGATTTGTGTGCTGTGGAATTTTGTGGGTCATAACAAACGTGGATTTATCTTTCTATCGCATGTTTGCAAACCCGTAGATAAAGTTCGAACTCGTAGCCTATTGTTCTTGTTTGATAACAGGAATACACAGATTAACGTCCTATCCAAAGAACGGAACCGTTAATGAAAAGCCGGTAATCGGTCCGGCCCGTAAACCAATTACCGACTACTGGGTAAACAGGACTATTTTACAATTTAATAACGTGGCCTATATATTGAACAGAATCGTGCCGTTTGGGACTCAATACTCTCTGCCTACCCCGGTAGGGATTTGGCGTGGAGATGTGTGTGTGTGTGTGTGTGCGTATGTGTGTGCCTATATATCCATCACAATCAATACTATTCAAATTCGACCACGAGTTTCCTCACAATAAGCTTTTCTAGACAGTTCACGATGCATGCCAAATGCCTTCACACATCTTTTTTAATTTCTTGTAATCAGTCGTGTAGGTTTCTTCAAGATGAGTTTAGTCACTAAAACATGTGATTATCAGTTTCTATTACGCACATAACGCAATCGCGTGTCTAATTCATCTTAATAATGAGATTATGAGTACCTACGTAAGTTAAGTGTATTCTAAATATTGCGAAAATAACTTTAATTTAAGATAACTCAAATAAACTCCATGTACAATGTACATGAACTGTGTTAGTTTAGTATTATACATAGAATTTGTAGATTGTATTGATTTGAGTAGGTACAACTTTGAATAGACTAGAAGGAGAGTTATTTTTGCATCTTTTATGTAGTAGATCTCCACGCTTAGCATTTATCAATCTGCATATGAATTACATTACTAGTTGTTTTCGGGGATTTCGTCCGCTTAAGTTAACTTACGCACTTAAGTTTTAAGAAATGAAATCCTTCTTACCCGTCATTAACCTATTTTACTAATATCCGTATTAATGTCGGTTGCCGCTCGCAATGATGTCCCAGGGTGGCGACGTGCGGGTGTTCGGCACGTCGCCACAGGATTGGGGGGCTAACATCTGACCCCCCCAGAGGAGGGTCTGGCCGGCGCCACCGGCTGGACGCCACTGGCGGAGCCGCGGATGCGTGCCTCAATGGTGCTCCCGTAGCTCCGCCGTC
>DWNR01001364.1:0-15325 GCA_018250455.1 Polygonus leo
ATTCTGGGAGTTTCTATAATTTCTGAGGGGTTAAGTATGAAATTGCCGTTTTGTTCTATAAAGAATTAAACATTTATTCAAAGTATTTACTCTTGTTGTCTACACATTTCTGTCATCTAACTGACCTCAACATTTAAGCCTTTAGCGGTAAACGCAAGGGATATGGACTCCTGACTCTGGACTCTCCTTGAATTGTGAATGAATTTCTGCCTCTTGGACAAAATGTTTACCCAATAAAAACGAAAAAGAAAAAAACCTACATGCAAAAACATGTCACTTAGTTGGGGCGAGGTCTAGAAATTATGGATGATAACAGAGGGATTCTACCTTCAGGTCCTGAAGTGGTGAAAAGGGCATTGGGCGTATGCTAACATAAAACTATGTCGCTTATACCTGGGTAGTTTGACATGGATCGGATTACACCATTGCGATTCGACGTTATTTACTTAAGTGACTGGACATCTACGTAGTTTATAATTTAAGAAGGGGTTTCCAAAATGAAACAGTTAAAACAAAAGCGCGCAGAGCGTTCGTTAGCCGCATTCTCTCCAGCATTAACATTACGAGCAGTTTCTGCTAAGTCAGCTCCTCATCGTAACTCGAATATAACTCTGATTTTAGCCGCATCCATATTTACGCGAAAAGCTAATGTAAAAACAACTACTATTTTTTTAAATATAAAATACCAGCTCACCCGACAAGCGTTGTTCTGGTTTAACTATAAATATTGTTCCTAAAAAAGGTCATGTTGCTATGTTTAAAGGTTGTTTATAGCCATCGTGTGAAAAAAAAATACTTTTAAATTAATTAATAAAGGTTTAATTATTTTCAAGTGCCCAGCCTGTTAAAACGGCAATTTAATATTTCAACCTTTATTATGACATGTCATGATGATAGTTATAAACCAGTAAATGAACGTGTATTTATTCATCAGCGTTTCTTAGCGATGCCGTGAAAACTGTACATACCTATGATCGTCTTTGACATATATTTTAATCTAAAGTAAAACAACTATTAGCAAGAAATCAGCCGTAGGCGAGTCGGGTACACGATGGAGCGGGGCTATACTACTTCAGGTAAATACGTAATAAAAGTAAATAACTACTCTGGTGCTAAGAGACTAGAAGCCTGACTTTCACCTAGCAGATCTTTCACTTATCTAAAAGAATGAGTTACATTGTTAAGTTAATTAGAAACAAAGAGACGTACTCACAGCAAAGCTGGCGCCACTTCGTACCCCAGGACTGCCAACTCGGCACCAGCGCCGCTCATTACTGGAGACAATAAAAATTTGCAACCCTCTGAATGTCCATAGGGCATAAAGCTTAATTTAGCATCCCGTAGGGATTATCCAGCATTTTGAAATTCATTGTTACTTGAATTTTACTAAAGACGGGCATTTATGCCGACTATTATCTTTTTTTCTCCTCTACATTATTTGCTTCTCATCAATCAAAAAGTGTTTTTAATATTAATTTAATATTTTAGGTCATATTTAATGTTTGCTTAAGCATAACATAATAAATATTCCATCAGACCTTTTGATAATAAGTGGTCATTGCTGCCAATTGATGTTAATAAACAACCGATAGATTTGAAGGCATAGTAGATATCGACCACTGATCCTTACTTCTGATGATCGGATGGTTGCCTCTTATATAAATGTGGCAAACCACCTCTCCGTATCGTAGAACAAATTATTAAAAAACTACCAAAAAACAAACGTTCTACTTTGTAGTAATTTTTTGATGTACCTATTCAAGCTATTCTGTACCTATAGAATAGCTGTTATTGAATATTACATCTATAATAAACATTTTTTCAATGATTTTAATATAAATATGTAAATAAAAATAAAACAAAGTATACAATCGAGAATTAGGTAGCTGCGATGTACTACCGCAAAAGTAGTGAAATGAGAACTTCACCAACTCTCTGAATTATTATGCTATCGCGTTTTATTTACGTAATAATTTACTTCAGCCGGTACCTAAGCAAATAAATGGACACCAGGATGCATGCTTATTATGCTGAAACACGTTCCAGTTTGATTTAATTTGTCTCTACTTTACGTGACAGCAGCTCTTGGTCCCTCTAATACGGTTTTTAATTACAAGCTGATTTTTATGTCATGGAACAGCAGACAACGTCTTATTAAATGGTGATTGCTCCATCAATGGACTCCATCAATGGGCTAAGTTTGAAATGGCTTATTATTACTCCTATGTTCACATTTCTGCCTTAATACAACTTCTACTACAACATCACTTTCTACTGCTATTTAATGCAAATGTCAAAAAAAGTATAATAGGTATAAAAATAATAGGTATAGCTGTAATTTTTACAGTCGTATTTTATGTCGGTCTAAGCCTGATGCTTCATGCATCAATTGCATCATGTCATATCATCATATATAAAATTTAAGACATAGATTAGAATATTATTGTTGAAGATACCTAAAACGTAATTACCATAATTGTCCAATGCAAACTTAACAACGATATGAATGTAGTCGTATAAGTAGTTAGATTAATCTCTCTACCATTATTTAACACCCAAATTAAAAAACTTGAAAGTTTCATCAAATTAAGTCAAAATTATTCATTTAAAAACAGTTACAAAATTATCGGAACTATGGATGTTATGTTATGCAAGATTTGTTTCAGACGACATACTGATATGTATTTTTTTATAATGTTCAATTTCATCTAATACGTTTTCCCATACAACGTTATTAGACTATATTTTATCCATGTCGTTGTTTTTTGGCCGATTCTGATACAATTTGATTTCTGTGAGTTACGTTTTATAACTTTTATGTAAATAAGTACTTTAGTATGTTATTTTTGTAATTATAATGTATTCAATTTTTTGTTTTAATTCATTATGGCAATTAAGTAACAAAAAAATACTATTTTACGTGACATCCACAGAAGCTAACTTTATGTTCATGAATTCAACTCAATGTCGAATAAAACTATAAATAGATGCTGCAATATTGTTTGACTTATAAATATTTTCTGTCTTATTAGTGTAAGGTTAAAATTTACAAAATATATACAACTTTAATAAATATATTTAAGACAATTAATACTTATTGCCTGGATTATTTCTATGACTGGTACTTACCGACAGCTGTGATAATACCCCAAAACCTGGCCAGTGGTTGCAGCAAGTCCCAGAGTCGCGATTCTAAAGACTTTTTGGGAACCGACACTCTTCGTAAAGTCCTTTCAGGTTCCACTATCTGTGGGATCGGTCTAATTTCACTAATCGGTTTTTCCGTTTCTACGCTCATTTTTGATAAAGAATTAAAAACTTAACGGTCCCAATAGAATGAATAATTACTAAGTAAACAAGTGTCTTAAATAAAAAAAAATCTCACTATTGAAAGACGAGCACGGAAGTTTTCTCAAGGTTTTTGTTAAGAACATGAACAAACAACACCATTTTTCTGAGCACAATAATTTAAATATTATATAATTCACATTTCCACTTTTATTTATTTACAACAAACAATGATTTATACGCTTCATATAAATGTACGTAATTACGCATAAAATATTTTAGTTAATGCTAAACACAATACAATGTTTACGATTTTATCTAAAAGTTTGTCACAAGAATAAAACCACTGTTTATCAAAACAATCTGGCGTTGTGCCCGTAGACCAAAATACGCCACCTTGGACCACCTATTTTGTACAAAATTAGATGCTTTAATTACTTCCAGGACGCAGAAACTATAACTTCACTTCGATATTGTACCGTTCCGAGCTGGTAATCAATTTTTTAATAAAATCTCAACTTTTCTACTCTCGGCGTAACGTGTGAAATCGCGAAGTATAATTTTCCCCACACGAGTGTTCTCTACTGAGATCTACGGAACACTGACTCTGACGTCTCTGATGAGACAGACACGCACTCCTCTGCCTCGATCTCTCAAGCAAAGTCCGGAAGCGATCCCAATGCAATCTGAAATACCGCGCATGTAGGAATTTAAGATTCTGCCACCATTTAGGCGCTTAGTACTTTTCTTCTAATTACCATTTGAGAAGATAGAGCTCCCTGTTGTTCAAATCCAATAGTATTAATCCTTTTGATGTATCTATATCAATTTTGCTGATACTTCAACATCCCAGTCTGAATAAACTATCTCAAGGGCACCTATTTGTACTTTAGCTCCAGGGGTACTACAGCACATCGACGTACAGGCTTGGATAGGTGATGTACATGACAATGACAAGTGACCTCTTTGTTTGATAGATTGCCGGTGTTTTTTTTAATTTCTACCCCTAAATCTGTTCCTGTCCGTAAGGTTTATACCTTACTCAATAATAATAATAATATCTTAATCAATTAATTGCACAGATAATTGCAATTAAAAAAGTTAAGTTACTTGCATAGCTAATATCGCCATCCAGTAACTGTAATTTACCTACGCAATTAGAGCTTCAGTTTCAAGATAACTAATATGTTTAAAAATGTATGTATGTATTAAATGTCCCATGTTGTTTATGTATTATCATATTTATAATAGGAGGTACTTAAAATTACCAGACCAACCTCCACATCAGACACCAAATTATTATCACTGTCTTATAAATTCTTCCAACAGTTATAATTATGATAGGTACTTATGAGTCTAGGTTGGTTAAAATTCCGCATCAAATATAAATATGTATTGTATTACCGCCAAGGTCTCTAATTGTATTGTAAATCGTAATTTAACATCATTTGCACAATTAACCATTCCATTTCGTTTCGTTTCATTAAATTTCATTTTATTACATAGTTACGCGTCCGCTTAATTTTTCCGCGTTTTCATAATATTATCATTTAAAGGATAATCAATCATAAGCTTTATGCGTGACAAAACTCATAGTTTGTCTGTATTTATAATTTGACTTTAATATTCTTTGTAACTTAAACGGCGTTTTAACATTATTTCTTCGATTTATCCTTTCATTTACGCTCATTGTCCTCTAGCTAGAAGTATACCGACAAGGTAAAATTCGTGCGACAGGTAGAGCCGCCACGATCTATCAATCTAGTTTAATCTTAAATATACCGTGAAAGATAAAGATACCGTGTCACGATGTTCATCCATGCTAATACCGTAGTACATATTTGAAATTGTGTAACTGACTTCAATGAAATTATGCACACGTGAACTTCGTCATCTTGAAAGATTCTATTTGATTTGGATCCGACAGGTGGTGCTAATATTGAGGTAAAACCTAAGGCAGGATTACGTCTTATTTTATCCAATATCTTTATCTGTCCTCTTAAATAGTTAATTTATAAATCTTTCTTAACTGCATAACGAACATATAGCTATACTTACATAGCTTTCAGACGATATTCAATAATAACAAAGTTATGTAATAATATTGTACTTACTGGATTATATAATATATGTACAATTTTAAAAACAGTAAATAACAAATACCTATACTTGTACACTTACACTTTATAACAAGCTGAGTTCATGTGAATTATGATGACGGTGACTATATTTGTGTATGTTATTGTTTGGTATGCTACAAAGACCTAGATTTTTTTCGTATCTAACGTTAATTGTTGTTTATTTTGTGCCTGTGTCAATATGATAATGACTGTAACTGTAACATTTTGAGCTCAACTTAATCAGATCTTAAAATAAGAGCTTTGTATAAAATAATGCAATGTGATTGGTAGAATAACTCTTTTTAAATATAGCTTCAGCCTTCCTAAATTGAAATAATTTACAATTTTGAAAGAACCGCTCGCTGTAATCAAACTTGGCGGGAAAGAGGGTTTCTAGGATCTGTATATATTTTAGTACTCTATGGTTTGTATATTATTATTTTATAGTTAATACCACCAAATAAACATAAGAAGCTTATTTATTGATTTATTTTTAGATGATACAGATTTTGACATGATATTAAGTTAAATATTTTATTATATATCAGATATTTATGATGACATAATCAATCTATACTGATTAATATAATTATGTACCTGGCAATTCCTTTACTTAACAGCGTGCCTCTACCGACCAATCAAAACGAATATAACCACTACCGTAACGTTTACTGCCAATCACAACCAACGTTCCTACGCCATTTTGTTTCACGAACAAAATCAAGCACGGCGCGATCCACGCCGGCCCACGCTTACGCGCGATATTTAGGTGTACTTATTGTTTGTACCTATGTACTGAAATCGTTTCTTTAGTTTTGATTTGTGTTGTGTGTTTTATAATTTGGTGTTTATGTGGAATAAATAGTGTCAATACTATATTATAGTATATCAATAGATAAAAATGCAAAGTGGGAGCGGCACGAAAAATCCACCATGGGCCCGGTCTAATGTAAACACAAACATGACCGGCATAAATCCGCAAATCATGGATCCTAACGCTATAATGCAACAACAAGGCATGATGCCGTTCCAACAAACGCAGGCGGTGTTCAATCCTAACATGATGCAAGCACAAGGTGGAATGGCGATGCCAATGACGGGCCAAATGCCAATGAATCAAATGGCGCAAGGTCAAATGTACCCTGGTAATGTCGTAGCGTACCCAACACCACGTGCTATGAATCGTAATATGTATCAAAATACCTCGCAGAACCAAGCACAGCCGAACACTGAACAGAGAGTATTCACTGGGACAGTCACTAAGACTCACAATGACTTTGGTTTCGTCGATCACGATGTTTTCTATCAAACTTCCGTATGCGCTAAGGGAGGAATACCCAAAGTCAACGATAGAGTTCTCGTAGAGGCGACTTACAATCCAAATATGCCTTTCAAATGGAACGCGACTAGGGTACAAATACTCCCGAAAGGTGGCCCCAATCAGAAGGGGAACATGCAAGGCAAATCTAACTCTTACAACGCAGTTCCACCGCCGTCTAACAAAAAATCATTACCGCCGCGTAATCGTGATGACCGTCGCGACGACCGCCGCGATGACCGCGGACCTCGCAGAGAGGATAGGGTAATGACTTATCTGATATTGTTTATAGTTTTGTTCTAACATTCTCTTCAAAGTATCTTAGTTACAAATGCACTATATGTACTGTGCATTTTTTTATGGAAATACAAAAGGTGAAACAGGTGGTGAGTCATACCTCTTGTTTTATTTCTTATAATTCCATACAGATTGATCCTCAAATCATGTATTGTTTGACACTGTATACCTTAAAATTACTGTTGTTGGGTCTTATACATGAATCTAGTCCTTTTATGCTATTGAGTATTAATTACAGATGTTGGTAATAAGTGTCAGTAATCCAGACATTTCAAATGACAAAATTCAATACAAAATTATCTATATTTTTTCAATACATATATCTATAAGCGATTGCTGATTGATGAAAGATATTTGGGAAAAACCATTACTGAGGATCCTTTTGTAAAGAATAGAAACCAAAACATTTTTTTTTAGAATTTTCCGTCTGTGTTATTGTACGCTAATGTCAGAAACAGCTGATCCTATTTGAATGGAGTCTTCACTGATGAATTGTAGCAAACTTCACTTACATTTAGTGTTTGTTTTATTTCAATCAGTTCATAAATAAAAAAATTAAGACGATTTATTAAAATACATTGTATCTTTGTTTTTGTTCAGAAAAATGTGATTAAGTAACTGTTTAGTTGAATCGATGGAAACATTAGTTACCACATAATAATGGTAAAATTATGATAGTCAAAAGTTATACAAATTTAGAAATGAACAGTTTCAAGATTTAAAGGTCCAATTTAAATTGAGCTTTTATCTATATTATAAACTAGCTGACCCGGCAAATGTTGTTCTGCCATTTCACCATAACTTCAAAACCAAACATCCAATTTGAATCATTCAAAGACGAAATACTATCTACATAAACTGTACTTAGTGATGAAATAATATATTTTGATAAGGATTATTAGCATGAGTAAAATAAACGCGTTTAAATGTAGTCCAAAAGAAATTCAAGATTTTTAAATAAAAAAATGGTTGTTGTGCCTCACTCGACATAGATAGGTATAGTGTGTTGTGGACTTTTATGTAGATATTTATAAGATCTACAATTAATTATAACATTTTATGGTTCTATCTTTTATAGTTTAGGCTGTGTACGCAAAATAAGTAACTTTTCTGGTTGATTTTTTACAGCTTGTGTTCGAAAAACCCAAATATCTTACCGAACCCTATTTTTTTCTAAAATAAAATATAGCCTATGTTACTCATGGATAATGTAGCTTTGAGTGGTGAAAGAATTTTAAAATCGGTCCAGTAGTTTTTGAGCCTATTCATTAAAAACAAACAAACAATGATTTCCTCTTTATAATATTAGTTTATTATATGTTTAAGCTTAGGTTGGATGAAGTTGTTCATCACGACCACAGGTGTAATTAAATAACACAAATGCCATGAAAGTAATCAGACTTTACTTTTATTATTTATTCAGAACCAATCATTTTTTTACCAGTTATATTTTGTACTGAATATATGACAAAATTGATGATACTGCGTGTGACACTGTGCATAGTAGCTCGTATTAAATATAATTACTATGTACTATAGTATTGTAAGTACTTAAAAATTTATGAAGATTTCAGAACATGATTTACTAAGCTCATTCCTTGTTGTCTCTTGTAGAAACGTTCCCGTTCTCGAAGCCGTTCTCGGTCTCGGGATAGGCGTGATAGCCGCACCCGTAGGGATTCTCCTCCCCGTAAACGTCCAGTTGTGCAACAACCGTCTCCAGCCAAATATGTTGTACGTGTACCACGTATGCCCCTGGACATGTAAGTATTATACATAAACCCTTTAAACTATCTGTAATAGAGTCCAATAATGATTTTTATTTATTTATTTATTTATTATATGATAGTATGTTTTCTATAATTAGGTGATGTATTCAGTTACTCCTTAAATGTATATAAATTTATTAAGTAAATATAGTAATTTCTCATTTATATTTCAGCAACAAAATGGATGTGCCTGCACTGTCTCAAAGGTACACAAACTTATACATTCCATCAGATTTCTTCAATGCATATGTTAAATGGGGTGAAGTGTTTCCACCGCAAACGCCTTTCTCTATCAACAATCCTTGTAATTATCATATTATGAGTAAAGATGTCCCTAACCCTAACAGTAATGATGCTGTATTGGAACCTCCAGATGCTGATTATAGATTTTCTGCTAAGGTAAGATATATTATTCTTTTATTTAGTACCTACATCTCCAATATTATAGTAATCCTTGAAATGTACCGTGTACATTCAAAAATATTATTATCATATTGTAGGATAATGCAATGTTACTTTAAATTTGAGGTAAGGTCTAATGTCTATCACATTCAACCTTGAAAAAAATCAATAAAAATATCCAATGTTTGTATGAAAAAATACTAACTTAATGGTAAATGGCATCTCAATAAAATTTTAATTTTAGGTAATGTTAATCAGTATGCCTACATTGGAGTCATCATACCAGAAATGTGGACTTACTAAAGTTGATGAAAAAGATAAACGATCCATGAGAGCCCCATTGCATCCTACTCGATTGATCAAGTTCCTGGTTGGGTACAAGGGTAAAGGTTGTGAAAATTATGCTATTGGTGGACCTTGGAGTCCTTCCTTAGATGGCGAAAACCCACAGAGCGATCCTGGAGTGTTGGTGAAAACAGCCATACGTACTTGCAAAGCACTAACTGGAATAGATTTGTCAAATTGTAGCCAGTGGTAAGTTCTTTTTGCTATACTTTTTGCTGGTGTTCTCTCCCATTTCAAGCCTGATTATGTGGATTGATTGTTTGCAACTATCCTAACTCTCCAGTCAAAAATGTCTTCAAAGTGATCAAAATTTGAAAATCATTACTTGTTAAAATAAGAATTAATTTTGATAAATGATATGCATCTGATTCATTATATGAAGAGATTTTTGACAATGTTGCTCCATAAATTAATCATGGTACAGCACACATTCCTTATGTGAGAGAATGGAGGCGTCAGTACATCAGTGGTGGTTATGTTTGGAAGCAGACGATGTAAAGGCCTGCCTAGAGCCGTTTTTCCTCGCCTACCGGATGTGTAGCGTCCATGCTGTATGCCGTCCATGCTGCTGTCCATGCCGGTTAGCTCGTGCAGCATCCTCATTGTGAGTATTCGACACTATAGCTGTATTACCCGTGCAGGTACCGCATGGTGGAGTTTTACTACTGGCGGGAGGGCAGCGGCGGCAAGTCGCGGCTCGAGTGTGTGGTGTTGTTCCTGCCCGACGTGTGGTCGGCGCAGCCGTCGCGTGTCGAGTGGACAACGGTTCAGGACCACTATAAGGCGGCGTGTGAGGCGGCTTTGAAAAAACTCGACGGCGAAGATCCCAAGTCCGGCGACGACGCGACCAAACCTGCGCCAGCGACGGAGTCACACGTAGCGCCGGAAAAATCCAAAATTGTTTGTTCCCAGTTATCTTTGGTTTTGACTTCCGCAGCGTGCCTTACGGATGAAGACCTCCGAGTGTAACCTGCCGACGATATACCATATTGGTGTTTGGCAGATTCATAACCTATTTATCAACATTTTTGTTTATCCCATTTTCACAAATTTTGCATAGTTCATTCATTACAAATAGTAGTCTTTTTCTTTTATTATCTAGTAAATTTTCATCTAAATTCATTCCAAAACTTCTGAAGCTGTTGTTGTTGAACAAATTTTCATAGTACCGGTATACTTTCAGGAGCCTAACCTAAACGACAGTACAATAACCATTGATGAAAATGATGATGACGATGAAGGTAAACCAGAACCCACACATTATTCCAAAATAGACTTGAGAACTATAAAAGTTGACCAGTTGAGAGAAGAATTAAGAGCCAGAAATGTTTCCTGTAAAGGTAAGAAATTTAATGCATTACAGTTATTAATGTTTTTGCATAATTTAATGCAATCATTCTATTTCTAATTTTTTTTTTTATACACTATCTCAGAAACTATATCAGAAATCATTTATATTCAACATAAATTTCCATTATTTATGGCTATCTAAAGCTTTACATGTTTACAATAAGATTTAAAATTCCCCGGTAGAAATAAATTTAGTTAGAACTGCTACTGTTTTCAATGTATGTAATTGTTCAAAACGGCTTAGTGAAAAAGAAAACATTTTTACCATCTAGGAGTTCGTTCGCAACTTGTTTCTCGGCTCTCGAAATTGCTTAAAGCAGAAGAAGAAAAAGAATCTAAGTCAGATGATGTTATGGAAGTAGAAGATGATGAACCAGAACAAAAGAAGGATGGTGACGAAATTGTGATTAAAGATGATGATGACGAATCCAAGTCTGAGAAAGCCACAAAATCTTCAAATGACAAAGAAGACAAGTCAGGTGAAACAGAAGACAAAACTGACCAAAACACGGAGACAGTAAAAGCTGAGGAAGAAACAAAAGAGAATGTAGTCAAAAAGGAGGATAAAGAGAAAAAAGAGGAAGTAAAAAAAGAAGAAAAACCTAAGACTGAGAAGGAAATTGAAGAGGAAAAAGCAAAGGTTAGTCAAATTACAGTGTTGTGAGGTTAAATTCTGATTAGTAAATATGTAAACCTTATTAATCCAACTACCTACAACATACGTAATTGTTTTACCAGGTGGTGGAACCTGGGGTAATGTTTGACTGGGAAAATACCACAACCACCCTCATAATACTTTAATTTATTATGTTTCTGTTTGGAAAGGCGTGGCTGCCATCTATACTTAAACAAGAGGCGAACATCTTAGTAGTAGGGTAAGGGTAGAAACTCATTTCTGGAGAACTTCAAGTACTATTCAATTGTACTCAGGAACTAATACAATTGTCCATGAGCAGCAATGACCACTTACCATCAGATGGATTGCATGCTCGTTTGCTACGTATAAACTATACAAAAAAATGTTAAGTTTAATTATGTTCTTTTTGGTGGATGAACAGTGAATAATGAGTTGTGATGTTGATCATAATATTTTTATTCATAGTTGGAAAAGGACAAGCAGAGTTTGAAATCAAAATACAATTTGCCACAAGTACCCCACATAATTGTGCACCCTTCGACGGTTGCCAAGGGCGGCAAGTTTGGTTGCACTGTTGCCAGTCTCTCACTGCTTCTTGACTACCGCATCACAGACAACAAGGAACACAGCTTCGAGGTATGTTAATTCATTGATATTAATAAATTGTTCTTTTACCATAAATAAATTCATCTTGTATTATAGAATATACATTTCACCGGGGTTTATCCCAACGCATGCACCTAAAAGGCAGTGATAGCCTAATAGTTGTGAGAATCCGAAAGCTCCAGATTCGAATACCAGTATGCACGTATGCACTTCTTGTTAAAGGAAAATATCACAAGGAATCTCAGACGCCTAAGAGAATGTAAATAAATCTCAAGGGTGTATAAAGTCTACTGATTAGCATTTGACCAGTACATTGGCCTAAAATCCTTCTCATTGTGAGAAGCAGCAGCAGCAGTGGAACCATAATGATGATGATTACATTGCCTCTCCGTTGTACTTGTTTATTAGTAATTTGTGTTTGCTTGGAATGAGATCTCCATTATCATGAGACTGTATCTCGTGTAGTAAAAGTATTGTCACCAACTTTCAAAGCAGTTAGTTTTTAGTCAGTTAATAAAAATTGTTTTCGCCAGCTATTCGTGTTCGCGGAGCTCTTTAACGAGATGTTGATGCGAGACTTCGGCTTCTACATCTACAAGACATTGTACACATTACCCGAGAAGGCAGAAGAGGTAAAAGAGAAGGACAAGACTTCTGAGAAGAAAGAAGAGAAAAAGACCGACGAGAAGAAAGAAGAAAAGAAGGACGATAAAGATAAAAAGGAAGATAAAGATAAGAAGGACGATAAAGATAGAAAGGACGACAAACGTGACGATAGGAAGGACTCGCGTCGCCGTGATAGACGGGTTAGTTGAATAATGCAGTAAAATTGTTTAAACTGTAAGAAGTGTACCTTTCCCAGCGGTAGTATTTGTTATTGGCTTTGTATAGAATTCCTGTTCTATACACCATTGGGTAGAAGCCCAGATTGTAATTTTGTTAACAATGAGGTAGCCCGAGTAGGACTTGCATAGGGAAGATTCGATACTAGATTTTTACTGTAGAAATTAAAAAAAAATCTTTTAATTATTTTTGGTTCACCTAATGTAATTTATTGTATTAAACTAAGAGTAATAATTATTATCACTTAACTTACACCAACACCCAAGTCCCACACACATGAAACCTTCTGAAATATACATTTATATCCCCAGGAGTCACACAGTGACGATGAGCGCAGCAACTCGCCGCGGCGTCGCGGGCGCGGCGTGGAGTTACCGCCCGATCCCTATCTATTGCTATCACTCGTGTATTTCGACACGTCTCGCGGTGGCACCATCACAAAGAAGGATCTGCAGAATCTCTTCATGAGTCTCGGCTTGCAACTGTCCCGCTCGCAGACGCGAGCCATCCTGGACAAAGTGTGTGTCAAGGATTCCTTCAGCTACAAGTTAGTATGACTTCAAATTAGTTAGAGTCCCCAGTTGGGATTACGCACGCATTTTTTCGCTATGACATAGGATTTTAAAAAAGTTCTCTGCACCAAAGCCTTCAATGCATTGGCGACTCCTTTGGTGTTGCAAATGTCCATGGGCAATGGTTTTGCATTTATCATCAGGGGACCTGTCTGCCTTATTCCTACGTTTAAATATAAAAAATATCTGTAAAGTACAAAACAATATTATATATGCCTTCATTATAATTTGCCCTTGTAAACATAGATCTGCAAAGGACGTAAAAATACGATACTTGCCTACATTTCTTTCGGTTTCTTTCTCGATTATGAGTTTCTTTAATTTTCATGTTTGTTTTTAGATCTCTAATGCAAAGCATCAAGGATCTTGCTGCAGGCACCCCAGAGGCAATGCAAGATTTGCCGCTTGATACGGTCCCTGTTAACAATGAAGTACCACCACATGTAAGTAAAAGAAATTGAGGAATTTTAATCTTTAAATGAAGTTTATCTTTAATATTTTTCCGAAATAAAAATATATTAAAATATAAAACGCAATCTCCATTGTATATATATACAAAAAGTTTTATTATTATTTTATTTTAATGTTTATATAAAACAGATTGCAAAACTGGAGGCGACAATTGCATCTGGAAATCGCGATTTGCTTCCCGTATTCAATCGTCCTAGTGAAAGTGATAGTGGAAATACTGGCACTAAAGATGTCAGTGACACTGGTGAGTAACATTCCTTAACTACTGTATTAATTTCTATATTTAAAAGGCAAAACTGATTAACTGACTGACATATCAACGCACAGCCGAAACTACTGTACCTAGAAACTTGTAATTTGGTACAGGGGGAACCCCTTAACCAAATTGATGAACCCAATTGAACCCCTGAACCTTTCATGATGTAAGTGAGCACTTAGAAAGGGTTTTTTGAAATTCTACCCCCAAGGGGTTTTCGACTTCTATGCGGACGAAGTCGCTGGCAAAAGCTAGTACTATAACAAATGAGAATGTGACGTCACCCCTACGCGATGACAGATTAAAGTGTTTTGGCACTAAAATTCAAAATGAAAATAAAAATTGTAATTAAATAATTAATAATATGAATCAATATTTCGCAAAATACTTTTATAACATATCAACCAATTTCTGAAAATTGTCTACATCCCAAATGCAAGTTTTGTATTAGCTACACTACGTAGTTTAAGTCTTGTAATATGAATTGCGCAATTTTTTTTAATATGTCATTAATCATAATTACATTTTCACCTTTAGTATAGGATATTCTACATATCGTTGCTTGGTGATGTGTGTGTATAAGATCAATAATACAAAATAAAAAAATATTACCTGTAAGTCACTGGTCATTGTGGTAATGTAGGAAGCCATTAATATTACACATGTTAATTTGACTTTACCACTTATGGTTTTTCTTTTATAAAGAAATGAAATGCTCTCTATAGGGTGGTGTGGTTCTGGTGACAGAAGACGTGGGGGAGAAATTGTTACCGAAGTTTGCTAAGAAAGCTGAAGAGATGAATGTCAACATTGTGGTAGTGCCAAATGGGACCATCGAGCAGCTGAGGGAGCTTGTACAGCTGGTTGCACGTGGTGATGTAAGTTATATTATTTCTTTACTAGCTGTGCTCGTGGCTCTGCCCGCTACCCCTTCATTTTGGGGTTGAATTTTTATGGCCTAAAATCTGGCCGGCAGTCTTCTCGACAGATTAGTAAAGTTTGCATCAAAATCCGTTCAGCCATTTTCACGTGATGCGCGGTCAAATAAACA
>DWNR01001365.1:0-15321 GCA_018250455.1 Polygonus leo
TTAAATTATACATACATATTTCGGCGTAGGATGGTAACCCCGTCATTGATTTAAAATTAAAATTCGAAAACATAATTACTGATAACCGCTTTTATAAACGAGGCTTTCGTTTGTGGTTTTTGTACAGCCATGATTTTCGACTTGTGTGACGATTAATGTGATAATAACCTAAAATTAATACGCTTAATACGCTTATTTATGTGCAAATGTCATTAATCGTAATTAAGTATATTCAAACATGTATCCGGTTTATATTAATGATAATTCGAATTTAATAAATACAAAAACGATACGTACGTAAAGACATAATTATTCCACGTTTAAAATAACTGACATTGAAATAAAATGTACTGTTATACTTAAAAAAACTCATAAACCCTCTCTGTTGCAGAAATTAAAACGGAAAAAGTTTATGTAAAACTGAATGAAAATTCCAATTATTTTAAGTTTTCCCTTTGGACTGCTACGATTAAATGTTTCTTAGAATTCGGGTTAAAAAGGTTTTCGCAGCCCTCTTTATTACGGAAAATGTTTTAATTCTTTTCATTCTATGCGTAGGTACTTTGTGGGTATCGTTGGATTATCTTTCGACAGAATAAAGCAAACGGTCAATCGGCTACGTTTTTGCAATCGTCGTACGTTACGAAGAGAAGGGTAAATATTGCAAATGTTTAAACTAGCTGTAGCCCGCGGGTAGATCACGGAACAAAAGGAGGAAACACAAAGAGCAATGGAACACATTTTGCTGAGCGCCTCGTACCGTGTCCCATATTTTCTAACGAGATCATATGCTAGCCTGTATGTTCCCGAGTTTCATATGAATTTGCACTTTTGTGGAATGCGCACGTTAAACCATCTTCCTTTTTAATAAGAAATAACAAGTATTAGGTGAGTAACTTTCCGCAAAGTTCGTTTAGTAAGTACCCAAAGAAGCATTTTTATTTTTGGAGTACATTTTTAAGTTATGAATTTGCTATGTTTGAGGTCTCAGACTGTCTCATGTAGGTATGTAGAAGTAGGTAGGTAGAATATCTGCCTTATATAGCCCGTAACTCTTACTCTCAAATTTTAATACATAAATCAAGTACAAGCGTGTCGATCTGTATACAAATATTACCTGCGCATTATTTTTGGATACTGTATTATGAGAATGCTATGTTATTTAATAATTTGACTTACTTAAAGTAAATTATACAATACAGTATTATTTATTCATTTAAATGCAAGAAAATTACAAATTAATTAACCAAGGCACGTCTCGAGGTAATAAAGTTAGAGGAAAATGTTGTACAAATAAATTATATAATTCGAACTACAAATTGACTTTATTGGGTTTTGTTAATTAACCAGTTCTGTTTCAAGATAATAAATTAATTAATATAACATTAAAGACAGCGGTTAAGATTACAAACCTTAGCTTAATTTTGTGTTTGCAAGTGATCGTAGTAAGTTGTGTTCTTCTTAAAAGAATAATCCGATTCTTACGAAATTTTATGCATGTCAGGTAGGTCTGAAAATTGGTCAACATCTATTTTTTATACTCCTTAATGTTAAGGGTGGTCCAATCCTAATCTTTATTTTTTATTTTTTGAGCATTTTTTTATTTTTATTTTCCATGATGTGGCATTAAAATACAAACAACCCTCAATTTTCACCCTCCACCATCAATCCCCATTTTTGTATATTTTTTTCTATAACGTTTATATATTATAGCAGAATAACGTCTGCTGGGTCAGCTAGTACTTATAATATATTAAATAAATTTGTACAATCTGTATTACTTCTGTAACACCATACATTCAACCCTTAAAAAAAAGGACGAAACTAATAATAGTTGCGCTATAATTGCTATAAGCATTGAATATCGGACATATCTAAATGTCATTTAATTAAAAATAAGTAAAATACTTTGTTGATTTTTTTATCGTGTTAAGGTAGCAAACGAGCCTTTAGTCCACCTGATGGTAAGTGGTCACTGCCGCCCATGGAAATTAGTGATCATCCCCTAGTACGAATAAATCATAAGTGCTTGAGGTTGAATAAGGTGTTGAGGCCTCACGTTTCACCACGGCTTCAAACCGAAACACAATAAATTGCATCACGGAGGATTACTCTCGCTTAGTTACTTTAATGTGAAGTGCTGTATAATACAAGAACGTCAACAATACAGCTCCACAGATACGTCACACGTAAAAGCACTTGATATATGCACAAGTCTAGCCTTGCCGCCTGAAAGCTTATTTAGGTCACAAGTCATCAATGAACGAAAGGTGTTGAAATGGGAGTACGTAGAACGTCTTTATTGAAACTAAAAATATGTAGCCATAATTCTCTTTTGTCCGTATATAAACAATTCTAAATTATTCACAGAAAAATGTAGTAGGCTCTCGCATGGTTGGCCTATTTTTATGAAACATTGCAGTATTACCGAGTATAGATTTGGACAGCCGCACAATAGTCAGCCTGGAATTGCACTTATTTTATAACGCCGGGGATAATAGTAACTAGACTTTAGTCGTACATTAATTAATGGGACTAAAGGATAAAATGAAGAAAAGGTTTTTTTTATTGTACAAAGGTAGCAAACGAGCATGCAGTCCACGTGACGGTAAGTGGTTACTGCCGCCCATTAACATCAGAAATCATTCCCAAGTATGATTGAATCATACCTGAATTTGATTACATATGGATTACTACCCCTGAGCACTAAGATGTTCGCCTCGTGTATAAGTATGGCCGGCTCCCCGGTCGAACTAGACGAGTTCTACCACCTGGCATAACCTGGTTTACATTTTAAGAACACATATTGCAGAAAATTTATATACTCATAGCACAGGTCGTTTTCAGGTGATAGAATTTATGTTGTTCGACCGGGGAGGTACCACCGCCACCCTCATAATCCTCCGTGAAGCAATTTATTGTGTTATGATAAGAAGAGGTGTTGTTGCCGCTAGCAACGCATCTGTGGTCAACCTCAAGTATGATTTAATCGTACGCGGGGTTAATCACTAATGTCCATGGGCGGCAGTACCATCGTGGTGGACTGCATGCTTCTTTGCTACTTTAAGACGATAAAAAAATCTTAAACCTTGTTTGCCCATAATGGTAAGATATTGTCCTAAACATATAGATTACACCTTATTTTTTCGTTTTGAATTCATCTAGCCGATTTTTTTGTATGTGGTCACTGCCGTCCATGGACATTTGTAATCATCGTAAATATCGATTGAATTGTACCCGGGATTTAGACCGCAGACGCGTTGCTACTCTTGAGTACTAAAATGTTCGCCTCGTGTGCATGTGTAGCCGGCAACCACGCCTCTCTAAAACAGAAAAAATACAATTATTTGCGTCAGTCAAGCTATTGAGAGTGTTGCACCTCTCCGGTCGAACAACACGAGTTCTATTACCTAGCAAATGCAAACATTTATAAGAGTACAGCAAAATCAATTTATATTCTTTAAGTTTTTGCTAATATGTATCGCGATTCATTGCCTTGAGGTGTATTTGTGAGGATTCGTGGGCTGTGGTTAGAGAATACCCGTCATTTGCAAAGTATATTTGCACGGCTTTGTACGTTGACAAATAAAAATACGAGCAAACAAAGGTTAATAATACCCTACAGTTAAGAGTAGGTACGTACAAAACCACAAATAACGTTCCCATAATAGAAAATGGGTATTTTCATCTACATCTACAGTTACATTCTATTACGGTTATTACCTAATTAAATATATTACGGTATCTTACGACCATGTCATTAGAGGTGTAATACATTATTATTAAGAATCTCCTTTACTATTGGCTTATTGCAAAATTTGGCATATATCAAGGAACTTTTTATCGTATAATTGTAGCAAATGCAAAAAACTCAGGAAGCTCAGATGCATTGTTAAATACTCGTATATATAATACTTATATAACGTAATTTAAAGAGCCTGATTGTCTGTTTCTTGTATAGAACAAAAAAGTACACTCACAGTAAATAAAGTAAAATTTAACTTACTGCCAGATTAATAAGTTAAATTTTACTTTATTTTCTTATGAAAAATAATCAATTATGAATTGATCTCTATATTTAATAGTACACGGAAGCAGTCATGTCATTTAAAATATTAACGACTTTAATGTAATACATGTAGTATCGTATTTTGCCAACTTCATTTTGCTGTAGTTCAATCAAATGATGAAATGTTACCGACTAAAAGGCGATACAGTTTTAATCACTTAATCGGGTTGTACAGTTCAAACAGGCATGAACATAATGAGACAGCACTTTTCCTCCTTTATATGAAGTTGTAAAGGCTTTCCTTTTAACACAGACAAAGCGAGTAGCTTAATCAACGCGTCTTGTTAAAATTTAATTATTCATCGTTTAGTGAACAACATTGCTGTGAATTAACCGCTGTTTATTGTTTCGGAAATAATTTCGCAAATATTTCATTAACACATTAGCCCCTCCTCTATGTCTATACCTAATAAATACATTCGCACTGGCGTTCATATTGATGAATATTGTAGCACATGGTTCGCGTTGGTTATTTTCGCGGTTTTTTGCTGAAAAATGCAAAAAAATATTGTGCTCTGTGTTGTGTTTTGGTAATACTCTCATTTCTGGCGTATAGCTTATATGGTTAGCGTAATATGATGCCGCCCTAGACAAATCTATAATACATAATAAATCCTCATTTCGACGCTACTCATGAAGAGGATGTGTGATATATTAGTTGATAGATAAATACTACCCAGCACAACTTTAAGCTTGTAAAAAAATAATGCCACGGTTAACACAATTGACCTTAAAGTTACGTCACATCAAACTAATCTAAAACTTCCAGGATAAATGTCATTTTTAATTTAGTTTGTTGTAAATGGGTCGGATTAACCACCAAATAACAACCACGAGAAATAACAGGTTTACGAAATTTATATAGAAAAAATATAACGATTACCTCTAAATCCTCGCTACAGGTGTATAAGTAATCTCCTGGAAGTTCACAAAAAAATAAGTAGATCAGCGAAGAGCAATTTCCATTATTTTTTTCATTAAAAATATTAGCATTGATTACTTTTGAAATCTCACTCCCGAGTTCGCAGAGATTGGAAAGGACGGACTAAATTGAAGGATTAAACGCTTTGACTGTGTCAATATGATAAGAACTGAGAAAGGCCCGGCTTCCATAAAATGCAAACAGGGGACAAAGAGCATGTCACCGAGATTGGTCAGATGCGATCGGCGACAGCTGGCGCTTCTACCGTTTCATCTCACTCTCGTCTTTGTACAAGTTTGGTGCCGTCTGTTGCGCGACCCTAAACATTTTGCATAAAGTATAATATTCTGCGAACCTACATCGCAAGTTTGTTTTTATTAGAGGCACGTTGACACACATGTTGGGACTAGAAGCATATACGAGTACGTAGGTATAAGAATTTTACATCAAGACTTTCACTCAAAAACAAAACTTTTTATATTTCGAAGGCAAATTAAATGTACTCGTGTATATTACACTCTACTCGTGTAGCCACTAGCTCCTTAAACCTTACGTCGACCGCACCATAGTGCTTAATTTATGAAAACTAAATGTTTATCGATTCATATTACAAATATGTTTACAAACAGGTAATGAAAATACGTTTTATTTGAACGCATCACGAAGAACTGAAAAATTTCAAACACAAGGTGGTAAAGTCGTTTAGGTGCTCTACAAAAACTAAATAATCATCAACTAATATTAAACATGTTTATAATAACAGTTAATGAAAATACAGTTAATGATTTACTGGAAAACAGTACAAAGAACTAAAGGAGTTAGAAATACAAGCTAGGAGAGCCCTGACATGAGTTTACCGTCAAGAAACTTCACACAAGTAGGTACTAAAGAGAAAGAAGTTTCGAAGAATATCATTTGTTAGTGTAACCTTGAATCTGCTGTAAGACATCAAAAAGCTTTTGGAGAAGCAAATCAGACATTATTTATTAATATCAAAGGAATCTATGAAAACTTCTGGTAACTCTCGAAGAAAAACTTGAATTGCGAATGCCTAACTTTTCTTGTCGGAATACTTATGAGATTTGAATGAGGAAAAATAATATTTTCGTCAACTGTATTCTCTAGATTCATTCCATTTAGGTACAATAGCAACTAAACCTTTAGCTCAGAGACATTATTTCGGAGATTTTGGTACCCGCATGATTGCCCTTAAACTTTGTTACTGAAATTGAACGTCGGTGATTAGCCGTAATTTTTATGAGATTAATTATTTAAGTCTCGGCTGTTGTTATAAAGGCAAGCTAAAGCGTAATTATCATTATTTTCAGGTTCAGTGAAAGGAGAGAAGAGACGTTTCAAAATGTGCGTGTGTGAGTGGCGAACTAAACGCGTTTGTGTTGTGTCGGTCGCTGCGTAGCGCGTAGGCGAGAACTGAGTTACTAAGTGTCCGTGCCGAGCTCACGAAGCGTCCAGCGAAATATCGGATTTCAGGTGGCATGGAGGTGATTCTGTCCACGGGAAGCCGCATCTTTGTGGCTTTAGCCACAATGTTCTGGGTTATAGGTAAGCAATATTACAATCACATTTATTAAAAATTCAATACACGTCCGGCAAATTAATTGCGATTATCCATTTACGTATTTTATGAGGCTTAAACACAAATACAAAGTATTAAACAATAATGGGTCGTGTAACAATGAATCCACCAGTAATGTTTATTAATGTACTTCGTTAATCTTTGTCTATTTAAAACGATATCACCTTCTCAGCAATTTTCATTGTGCGCCTTGTTAAATTATGTAAATGCTTCTAAGATTCGTCTCAGGAGTTTCATAATGTGATTGAAATTGAAACTTGAGCGATGATTTGAGAAACAAAGCAGTAATTAATATTTGAAGCAGCATGCTCCGTTTTAGGTTTTCTTCCATAATTACCGACATAATATCTAGGTCTCGTTATATTACTCAATAATGACTGAATTATTATGGAAAAGAATATTCAAACGAATTCAGAAATTCTATTTTTGAAGTCGGTTAATAGTACCGGTTGGTATTATTAGGCTCGAAGGAACTCGAAGATTAAGTCAAAATTAACTTAATTATAACTGTATAACTACAAAACTTAGCAATCTCGCTAACAGATTGAAATAGGGTTTGTTCTAACCTAAATAGTATAAACGTCTATATAAACCGGCTGAATATTAATATAAGTAAATACATGTGTTTCCCTCCTTAATATTAATTAATTTGATTTATTGGTCAAGGAAAACGTAAAGGTAAAACAACAGAGTGAAAAGAATATAATAAAAGTAATATTACCTTCTGACAAATAGATAAGAGAAAAAAACATAAATATAAAAAGCAGACACATTTCTTGTGATTAAAAAGATACAAGGTAATATAATATTGGCCCAGGATGGAAAATTACATTGATTATATGTAGAAAATAATTTATTATGGAGACATAAGTGCCAATTTCCGTTCTTTTTAAAATAAGCAAAGGGTACGAGTATTAATACTGTCATTTTTATGGATGTTATTCGATAGCGCTCGTTTGTGAGCATCTAAAATTTATACACAATGCGGCAGAGATTCTGAACCACAATAGAAAATAAAGGAGATATTTTGATCTAAACTTTGCTATTTTTCTATCCCTTTGTGTAGAAATAATCAATTTTCTTTTTAAAGAACTCCTTTTTACGTAGGTAGCTAACATATAAACGTACATCTATATGTAGACGGTCTATACTGTCTAATGGCAAGTTAACAATGGCCACTTACCTGTGACAAAAGTCTAATAGGACATTTAGCGTAATTTAATATTGTTTGGTTAAAAGGAATATTAGTTGGTTAATGGAGGAGGATCGTAAGTACGAGTGAATCTTTAGCATATGTGTCTCCTATTCGAAGTTACTTATTAGGACGAACCATATATGTTATATGTTTATATGGTACCTTAAAAAACGAGACATGTAGATATCTGGATTAATTGCATAATAATCAGCCGGCAAAATCATAATCGAGAAAAGACAATTCGATATTGTTCCCAGTGTCCAAAATGTTTTAAAGTAACTTTTTTATCGTATAGGTATTAGGTAGTAATCGAGCATAAAGTCCACCTGATGTTAAGTGGTCACTTATCGTACTTGAATCGTACCTTAGGTTGACCACAGATGCGTTGCTAACTGTGAGCAATGAGATGTTCGCCTCCAGTGTCGTTATAGCAGACAACCACGCCACAGCTTTTAACTATCTGCCTTCTTTGTTCCATACGAAGCCACAGACACCTTAACGTACGACACTTTAAAATACGCCTCTCTTAATTTGATTTATTTTACGAATCCTTATAACACGTTCTCAATTAAAATTGTGGTTCTTTCTGATGTACGCCTTAAATATATATTTTATTATAACGTGGATTTATACTAATGCGTAGTACGAATACTTTATTCAAATTACTAATATTAACTGTAACATATTTTCTTATTAAGGTAGAAATTTCCCTTCACATTCTCTTCACTTTAAAATGTGACATATGACTCTTATGTAAAAGCTTACAATATTTTTAGAAAGCTTTGTTATAATCTTTCACATAAGAGTTTAATGCTACTTTAAAAAGACTAATAGTAAAATTTGGTGGATTAAAAAAATACTTTTTGGAACTTATGGAAAAACAAATAATAATATAAGTTATTAATAAATACCAAAAATGTATACAAAATATTTTTCATGTAATAAAATACCCATTAAAAGCTTTGTTATCTACTCATTAAACAAATGTACCTTTGTGTGGAATCTACAGAGCGTGATGTAAAGTTCCAAGCAACGGTAGATAGGTATTTTTCTCACAGCGAACGAATACGTAGCAACGAGACACGGGATAAAAAGATGTAAATTTTTATGATAACATTTCTATAATGTCATATACCTACAGGAGCATACATATTTGGGTGTCAATGTAACGGGAACATAGTTCATACCAAAACAATAAAATGTATATGTAATGCACGTTATGTTACAAACCTTACCTGAAAGTTAAAGGCACAAGACGTGGCGGGTGTTTTGTAATGTACTACGATCTGATAGAAAAATCCACATGTCCGTGTTCCGCTGAACTTATCCTAAGAGCGACTACGTACGTATCGCCACCTTGCTGAATATAAACAATACTGGGAACAGCGTGGGTGAGGCGAGTACTAGAAGCAGTAGAATAGTATATGCCTTATAGTAAAAGTGAAAAAACATATTTGCTCAATATACTAAATCACTGGCCAGCAACTGTTTCCCAGGCAAAGACCTAGAGCTATGAAAGGTCCCGCTTGTTTCTGATTTTGATTTAATTTTAAAAAAAAGTTACGACAACATTTCATTAAAAATTATTTACGACTTACATTTGAAAAAAGCAAAGCTTGTATAACTTTGGCACGTGTAGCCTGTACACGTAAACTGTAAGCATGTACAATGAGAAGAATAATTGAAGTCACGCCGGAGAATCGTGTGGTTTCAAATACTTGCTGTTACATCTGCGATCTGCCGAAACTTCGTCGTGGTTCCGTCACACCCACTTTGTACAATGCACGACACGTCCACATCTCGCTGCAGCTTCATTGCAGTCTTCTCACGCCCTTTGTTTTACGGTCATATGTTAATAATAAACAGCAGTATACATGTTCATCTTGTCACCCATAATTATGAATCGAACTCCCGAAAATTGTTATGTCAATTCCAATTTTTTCATTTATCATTCGAAGTTGTTAAAATTGAAGCAGGAATTTCTTTTGTTACTTTGGATTTTTGTTCAACAACTAGGTCGTTCATAAACGGCATGAAAATGGATATTCATCAGGTAATACATTAACCTTATTAATTAACACGAATGGATATAAGCTTTATGTACCTATTGACTGTGAGCTCAAATTTAAATCTCAAAGCCAATGATTGGCACATGATTTTATTTTTATAAGATATTATTCTTATCTTAATAAAACGCATGTTTATTTACTTAAGTACTCAATGAAATTAGTGTTAAGGATCAAAAGGTTATTATTTTCTTAATAAAGTGCCCAAATACTGAACGTCTTGTAACGAGAAATATTGACAAAAGGATGTCGAACATTTAATGGAATTTCTACTTTATTACGTCGCGTAAATATTGTGATAACGTATATTGCTTTTATGATTCGTATGTTTTAATATATATAGCAGGTTCTTCTATAATATAGAGTCTATATCGATGATTAGGCTCATTGTAAACGACTCCATAACTTACTGGGAAGTGTATTTTCTGAAATAATTGTAATGTTTCGTTGAGTAACTTGTTATCAACTGCGTTCCTGTAAAAGCACACCAAAGTAAAGGTTAACAATGGCAACATTAATATAACCACATGTTCACAGTTAATGTTACTCTCCTTTTAAACTAGGCGTTATTAAAGTTTACCTCCGGTCACGTTTTCATTTCCTTTTCATAATATCTCTCTTTCTGTGCAAAATTGTTACTACTTCGCATCTTTTCACGCATATTTTACCTTAATTGCAGCTTTTTTTGGTTGAAAAGCCTGCTAATTTTCAATAGAGTGTAGATTTTTCTTTGCTTCATTTGAGTGTCACTTTGGTTACATTCTATTTGATATTCTATTTTAGGAATGATATACACACGTTATAATTATACATCCTCGTTTATGTACGAAGTATTTCCTACGTGGATGTTTTGGGCTAATTATACATGATAATGAGTACAAAGTGGAACCCTAGATCCTAGTATTGATGTTTAACATTCTTCCATTAATAGGAGACGTTAAAATGTAAAAGGAATGAATTTCAAATGTTTTTCTTTTTTTATAAGAATACGAAGAAGACTGATTAGGATGTGCTGGAACGATGAATAAAGCCAATATTATTATATAACCAATAGTATATGAACGTAAAAGTAAGAAGGTACTTACAATGTTTCTTTAAAAATGAAGAGTTAATTGCGGGTAATAAGTAGTACCAACAGTAACAACTCTGAAGAGTCATTCGGGGAAGGCGAAACTCTTAGGCGATATTCTTCTTTAATGCATAAAGGTAGCAAACGAGCATGCAGTACACCTGATGTTAAGTGGTCACTGCCGCCCATGGGCAGTATCATCCCTGAGTACGATTGAATCGTACCTGAGCCTAACCACAGATGCGTTGCTACCCTTGAGAACTAAGATGTTCGCATTGTGTGTAAGTAAAGCTGGCAACTATGCCTCCCCAAATCGAAACACAATAAATTGCTTCACGGAGGATTATGAGGATTCCAGTGGTACTTCTCGTGTTCCGACCCTCAATGCGATGCTCAATACTATTCAATCATTCCTAGTTAGCACAATCATAGGGACACTGCCAAGTGTAGGAAGAAGGATAGAGAAGACTACAGAGTCTTAAAAATTCTTGCGAAATAACTTATAATTCAATAGTTCTCCACAAGTTATCCTAACGTTCTCCTAGAAGCCCACACTAGGTATCTTTGCATCATGGGTTTCATTTAGATGTCGAAATATGTGTGCTACTGGCTAGGAACTGAATCAAATCAAGTCAAACCGGTACAGTGATTCGTGGAATGTAATTACTTTACTGTATAATGAGGAATAGGCTCCCCTAATCAAGCAACGGCTTCTATTTTCTCAATGACAATATACACGACGTTGAAGTGTTTATTTTGAGCAATTAAATCGCGCTTCCACACTCGGAATGTTCCCGTATTCTGTACATGTACATGCATTAACAGCTACCACCATTAAGATTCACGTGGGCCTTTAATAATTCTATTTCCGTTCTCGTTGAAATGATTAAGATTCATCAATAAAAATATAAAACAAATGATTGTGAACAATTAAGATGAAATTATTTGCCCCATTTTGTAGTGGGTAAAGTGGTTACAATCAATCAACCATGACCTAAAAGCTGACGAATTTTTGTGCCTTATTTTATTCTCTGAAGATATGAATTAAAATTGATGAAGAATTGTTCTACCAAATTTTGTGGAAAACGTGCTAGTCGTAATATAATTACACGTCACAAAAGTTTTATCAGATCTGATGATACTTCGATATATTGTATGGTCCAAACCATTCTTAATGAGTTCCTAAGAAACTCATCAGAGAGAACAAAGGAGAAACCTTCATTTTTAATCGATTTCAATAAATGAGGAGGTTTTATGTCTGGTGGTACTCTATATTAAGGTATTATGTATGTATGTTTAGTATTAAGGTATTATGTATGTATTTTTAGGTAAGTAAGTATGTATTAAGTAGGTATGTATTTTTTGTTCTCAAAATGTGGCCATCCTCCGCGTGGGGGTGCACCCGCCATTCCCACGCGCAAATAGGCAACGTTAATGTCCTGTACACCGCGTATTTTTAATTTGAAACCGCAGATTGTGTTTTGGAGGTGTTAGTTTGTTGAATGCGATCGTGTGATAGTGGTGGTTTATTAGTATCATAGATGCGTTAGTATGATGAGTGAGTTAGATAAGGAGATAGGTCACAGTCGCCTATGGACTTTTGCGCCAATTCATCGCCGCAAGAAGAGCTCTTTTCGAACCCAGTTTAAAAATCCTCATGTCATAGAACTCAGAGAATACCTACTACGTACCGCGTCCGTGGTAAGAAGGAAGGTGCAAACCGAAATGTCGAGGACCGCCATGAATGCAGTTGATGAGGATGGATATCCATCCTTTTGCGAGTGGTGTGATGATAAAAATTTGACGTCCGCATCAGGTCGAACAGTTCCCAGGAGCCCTCCCCTAAATATAAAGATTTTAAAGTTTCATAATATATTAGACCTTGGACTGGACAAAGATATAGCAGGGAACTCCGGTGTAATGGGAAATTAGTAGTAATCGAGTTATACTTGTAACTAATTGAATTGTTGGACTAGACGCTTAGTCAAAACTTTGTGGTGTTTGCTACTTTCAAAAAGCCCTTGATAAACTTGTATCGATGAAAGATTATGAAACTATTATTTTTATTCGAAGTCCTTTCTTTTTTTAAATTTATAAACTGCCGTCGGATTTCGACAAAGGTAGAAACAACATATTAAATTCACGTATCTTTTTTGTTTATGAACCGATTGAAATGAAACAAATACTAAATGTTAAGTGAAGTTTGTCTCAATATCAGTGAAAACCACATTCGAATCGGATTAGCCGTTTCTGAAATAAGCATGAACAAACACAGACAAACCGACAATCAGGCAAACCGACAAACAGACAAAAAAGTCTAAAAATTTGGGTTACACCAAAATCATTCTTTTTTTCATTATTTTTTTTTCACCTTTATTTTTTTCATTAGTAAAGACCCCAGTATCGATTTCTCCCAAATATCTTTCATGTACAGACGATCGTCGTATGGCGATCAGTTACAGATTTACGAGTAGTATATGTATAGATAACAAAAACATTTAAAATTACATAAGCACAGAAAATATTAACAAAGAAGATATATATTTATTACGAGTACATATACATATTCAATTTAGCTTGCATTAGACAATTGTACAAAAAGAGATGAATCGCCTAATGTATAGAATCTAACCTAACCTAAATATATTCCGTTTTAAACAGTACAGGCAAAAACTCGGCAATATATTGTTGTTCAATACTTCGTTACTCTGAATGAAACCCATATATAAAACTCGTCAGGCATTAGAAATTATTATAAAATATGAATAAACTGAGTCAATGAAGCATCTATTCCATTCAAAGAAGGCTATGCTCGTGACACGTGAAATGCTTTGATATCGTATGTTTCAGAAATATTTAATACGTACATCTAAAGAAAAATACTCATATTTTTTTCACAAAATAACAAAACGTGCGTATAGTTCTTTAGAACAAATAGTACTAGTTGTTGTAGTAGAATATACCTTTTGCTTTATATAAGACATGCGTAACGAAAATATTCCACAATCATTTAATTAGGATTGTGCGAAACTATGGTTTTATTTGTAAACTTGCTCAATATTTTTATTTTATATGTATAAATCTAGAAATAAGGTACACATTACCTTAATGTATAATATATTCTAATTATTATTAAACCAAATATAAAAATGTTGCATTTTTAAACTTAAGGCATGCAATAGATTTTATCATGTAATCAATGCTCAAAGAAATAACACTTGATACATTCGTTTGAGAATCAATGCTACATTACAAACTAAAATTGATATAACCGACAAACATTACTAATATATCATAGAGAATAAAGTGGCCAGCATCTTTTTATGAGACAAATAGCTTAATAGTTGTTTCGTTAAAGTCGTTACAGAGACACTTGTATCATTCATGTACAGGAAACTGCCAATTCCTCGCTTAAGTGCCAATTGTACGTAGACTCAGTTATTCGTCAAAAGATCATCAAGTTACATTTACAAGTATATCCTGCTAATTGTTGTATTTGTGTTGTACTTGTAGAATTGAGTAAGTAAGATTTATTCATAAAAAAATTAAATGAAATGAAAAAGCTATTCATGTTTATGTCTCAAAGTATGTTTTATACGTAATTTGAGAGCCCGAGGTTTTTATTGTTTTAATTGTTTATCGTGTAATTAACACAAAAAAATTTCCACTACAGGCACAAAACCCAGGTATCCTTTTAAAATATGATGGGTTTGGGCCATAGTCTACCGCGCTAGTCAAATATGAATTTGTACCTTCTCTTTAAGATTTTTTGAAAGCTACTGTTGGAAATAGTAAAACTTATGTTAAGAATACTTTAAAGATTAGTATTTCATATAAAAACATACGTGTGTGTACCAGCCAACTGTTTCCAAAACAGCCGTTTAATACTACGCCTAGCTGTTTTATTAAACAACTAGCTTTTACCCGCGGCTACGCTCGCGTTTTATCTATTTTTTAATAAAAAGTATTCAATATCTTTACTGACACCTCTTAGAATAGGCCAGGTGGTAGAACTCGTTGAGTTCGACCGGGAAAGTATCACCACCACCCTCATAATACTCCTTGAAGCAATTTTTGAGTTTCGGTTTGGAGAGGCGTGGTTGCCGGCTATTCTTATACACGAGGCGAACATCTTAGTCCTCAAGGGGTAGTAACGAATCTGTGATCAAACTTAGGAATGATTCAATCGTACTTGGGGATGATTACTGATGTAAAATGAGCGGCAGAGACCATTTATCATCAGGTGGACTGCGTGCTCGTTTACCTTTGTGATAGAAAAAAAAACCATAAATCTAAATGCAAATGCAAAAAAAATATTAATTATTTTTCACTTTTTAGTTCATCTTGAAGTCGGTTCTATTTTTTAGTAAAAAAAAATATTTGTCTATTTTTAGTGGTAGACT
>DWNR01001366.1:0-15320 GCA_018250455.1 Polygonus leo
GTTTCTAGGTACAGTAGTTTCGGCTGTGCGTTGATATGTCAGTCATTTAATCAGTTTTGCCTTTTATATATATAGATACCACAGATAACAAGATTAAAATAAATGTTTTCCTTGTATTGTGTAGGTCTATAACAAGCAATAACACTTTTCACGATTATTGTTCAAACAAATAAATAACGTCTCTGTCCAACAGTATTGAATGCAGTTTTTTATAAACCATGCTATTTTAGTCTTAAATATATATATTTTTTCTATTGGCATGATGTATTTAGTAAGATTGATGCTATGACTTAATATTACAGTGCATTTTTTTATTTTCAAATAACTAGCGACTTTCATAGAATCTTGTGGAATACTATAATAATCTTGTGGATTACTACAATAAAGTTGTTTCAAAATTATTCCTTCTTTTAAATTGCCATATTATCTCCAGAGTTAGCGTGTTTACTCCCTTTTAGGGGACAAGACAGGAGCAAATTCTTATTTGAATCAATAAAACTGTACTCATCAACTCATCTATAAAAACGCACGAATCAAACAAAATCGTTGTACGTACGAGTCCATGCCATTTCTACGAGAATCGTACCTTACTTCATGATTCACAGTGATGTCCTGGGAAAGCAGCCGCGGGCTTGTGGCTTCGTGATAGGAAAATTGGCGGGTTATTGGCTCATGCAAATCATTTTCTGGACGTATTGATTGGCCATCAGCCCTCTGATTAATTTTCAAGGAATTACTCGTCCAGTACAATCGTCCAATACTTTACAAGATGAATTTACAATCGTAGGAAAAATAATTTATTATATTCTGTAAAAACTGTCTAATTTTAATCAGTGATCTACTGATTAAAATTAGACAGTTTTCAGTAGTAGACAGACTAGATACCTCTACCTATGTACGTTTAAGATGCATAAAGGTAAACTTCATATTCTTATGGCATAATATTATTACATAGAGCCGAATTTGTTCCTTGTTTTAGAACGCCCTCTAGACTTCATTTTTATCTTCAATGAACATATTTTTACGTATATTCTGATGAATTGGATTTATGTAATTAAATAAGGCGTTCGTACTATAATCAGGACGGGATATACGAATTTACGTAATATAGACACACTATGCACGTTATAAGTACGAATCCGTGCCATTTCTATTAGAGTCCTAACTGGTAATGATTCACAGTGATGTCCTGGGAAAGCAGCCGCGGGCAGCCTGTGGCTTCGTGATAGGAAAATTGGCGGGTTATTGGCCCATGCGAATCATTTTCTGGACGTATTGATTGGACATGAACCTCTGATTAATTTTCAAGGAATTGTTGAGAATTGCTCGTCTAATACATTGAACGAGTACTTCACTATCTGAATTTATTAACGTGAGAATGGTGTATTCTGATAAATCTATTCAAGATTTTTTTCCAATGAAGGCATCAAACGAGCATGCAGTCCACATGATGGTAAGTGGTCACTGCCGCTTATAGACATTAGTAAGCATTTCCAAGTACGATGCAATCGTACTTGAAGATGACCACACATGCGTTGCTACCCTTGAAAACTACGATGTTCGCCTCGTTCGTAAGTGTAGCTGGAAGTACGTACCTAAGATGAAAAAAAACCACCAATCAAACTCGAACCGCGGGTGACAATGTTGTTAGATGCAGCATTGGAAATACATGTAATTGGCCTATGCCAATCATTTTCTTAAGCAAATAGACACACAAGTCACCTGATGATAGTGGTCACCGTCGCGTATGGATATTTGTAACACCGGGGAAGTCGCCAATGCATCTTAGGCTTTGAGAGAGCCCTTTACGCATCTTCCTTGAACAGTCATAACGCTCGAGAAAGCCTAACAAATTACGTACTAGTTACTTAGCACTAACATTGACAAACATTCAATTAATAACCCAAAATGTCGTGTTCAAATCGCTTGTATCAATTAAACTTTAATGGCTTTGAGTTGCTAAGCAATGGCTAGTCAGTAGTCATGTTTGGGCTTGTATCCAATCAATGTTTATGCAAATTAGACCAAGTAAAGTGATTCTGCTCGCTGACATTAGTCTATTGCGTGACTAATTAAAAAAAAGGAGTGATTGCAGGATGCCTGGCGGATGTGAATCAAAACTATTTATAAAAAAAAATATCCTTTATTAAAAATATTAGTATTTATTTATATTATATATTTTAAATAAATTTTATAAAATATATTATATATTTTAGCGACAATATAATATCTACTGTACCTATTTATTTTTTTATATATTGTAATCTAGCGATAAGGTAGACGGACCACCTGATGGTAAGTGTTAACAGTCGTAGACAACTAGTGTTACTACTACTACTACTACTAATACTAGGGTACTAGATACAAACAATAATATACAGTATTTATAAATAGTTATTTTATTGCTATGATAAAACCTGATAAAATTAAATACATATTAATATTTCTCGTAAAATGGAAGGCATCCCTAGGGCATGACTAATCTATACTCATTCTACTCGTATATTCTGATAATTTATGGTAACATTTTGTAAGCTGAAGTTTGTTGTAAATTTCGATGTATTTAATGCTTAAAATGAGTACCTACTATAAACAACTGATTGAAATGAGGAAATAATTTTACTAAATATTTGATCGTGAATGTAATGTTAAGGTAAACTTAAAATGCTTGTAACTTTGTCTACAATATTTAACTTAATTCAATAGTTAATCAGTCAATTAATAATTTTATACTGTTTTGTAGTAAGGTTTAGTAGTTTTAATAAGTAGTTCCACCACTTTTTCTTTTTCAACCAGTTCTTGAACAGAGAATTCTTAAACTGGAGGCAAACATTTTTGTCTTAGTAGCACATTTATTAACTAGGGCTTCAATCCAATTTAGGGATTACATATGTACCAATTACCATTTAACCCTTGGTCTCTAACGTTCTTTACCGATGCTTTTAGCTTAAAAACGACTACATACAAAGTAGTATGTAATCGCAAATAATATTAGCATAAGGATTCTAATTCGGTCGCATACTTTAGTCGTTACGGCTCGGAATAAGCATTTAGAAGTTTCGTAATCACGTCTCCGTTGTGGTGCACGCCTTCTGAATTGTACACAGAAAATTGTATTTTGGGAATGAAAATTAGAATTTTGTCCCCTGTAAGGTCGTCTAAATATTAACCTTTGTAAGGTTTCCTTTTTAGGCATAATTACATTAAAATACGTTCAGTGATAGAATAGTGATTAGGAATTCTCCTCTTATGCTGGGATTATAAGTTCATATCCCAAGCACGTACCTTAACATTATGTGACTTTTACATATTTAATTATCATTAATCCAATTTAAGGATTACTTATATCACGTTCTTTGCTGCGATACTTTTAGCTTAAAAACGGATACATCCAAAATAGTACTAACTGCAAACATTATTAGCATAAGGATTCTAATTCGGTCGCATACTTTAGTCGTTACGGCTCGGAATAAGCATTTAGAAGTTTCATAATCACGTCTCCGTTGCGGTGCACGCCTTCTGAATTGTACACGGAATATTATATTTTGGGAATGGAAATTAGAATTTTTTCTCTTGTAAGATCGTCTAAGTATTAACCTTTGTAAGGATTTATTTTTAGGGATTACATTAGAATACGCTCAGTGATAGCCTAGTGATTAGGATCCTTTCACACTGACGCGATTTCAAATACCAGGCACCAGGCAATAAATTTGATTTTTCAAAATTATGTCCGTATTAAAAAATAACTATTACTTGCTTTCAGTGAAAGAATATATTGTGTGGAGATATATACGCCTAAGTGAATCTTACTTAAATCATAGAGATTTAATCGTCTGTGATGGTTACCGATTCGCACCACCACCATCAGTAGAGTATGGCTTATCCTTCTCATTATGAAAGGAGACTTTCCCAGATGTGGGACAATAAAAGATTGTGATAATGATGAGGATGCATCCTCTAAGTTTCTTAGCTGCCGTGGTTCCGGCAAAGTCGAGAAAAAAATTCCGAAGGAAAAATTGTTCCGATTGAAGTCGGGGCCACGACTTCAGGAAGATATGGCAGTGTCAATTGCACAGTTGAACCAAGATAGTCTTCTTAGAATAAAAATTACGAAGACCATTGTTAACACTGGCCTAGTGCGAAATTCCTAGATGTGTAAGTATCTCCATGATACTTATATATATAACTTAATTTGTAATACAAACATTCCTAATTTTGCAAAAATCTAATATGACTTTAAGCCCTAGTGTCCAGAATCTTAAACACTAAGATGTGATTGCACTACACTAAATTATACTTAATCTCTAATTAAATAAATCAATTATCATTGATTCCATTTTTACTCAATTGGCAATTACCATTAATTATAGCCTTCGATAGATCTAACATCTATCATCGTTAAGGACTTTGGCGCTAATCTCTGCTTAAACTTAGTCCAATTATCTATCCCATAATGATTTATTCAACGATCAATTATAATATCCAAATGCTATGTAAAACTAGGAAATAATTTAGAGAGTCTATAAACACTTAACATATGAGCGTAATGGAAACATTTTAATATAGATAAGTTAGTATTGCACAAAATCCTAAACCCCGAATTTCTAGCGCACATAAACTGACCTAGCTGAGAATTTATTTAACATTTCCATTTTGAAATTAGCGAATACTTAAGTTATTAGTCTCTGAAAGTATATACAGGAATTAAACGGTTCTAGCTTCGCCAACTACCTCGTTAACTGTAAAATGTCGGCTACTAAAGTTGGTGTATTAAACTTATAATTAGTCAAACTATACTATCCTCGTTTGGGATTCAAGAAATAGCTTCCACTGAATAATTTGTTCGTTTCATAAAATAAGAACTCACTTCCTATGTGTGTCCACTATTTAAATACCTTTAGGTGTTATAATAAATAAAATTGGAGTGTCTGTTTGTCATATAAAAATGACCACTTTTTACTAAATGTATATGTATATGTGCCGTACATAGGTACACCAAAATAACATTTTTTACAATTTCTGTCTGTCTGTCTGTTGGTTCCGACTAATCTCTGGAACGGCTAGATGGATTATGATGGGACTTTCACTGGCAGATAGCTGACGTAGCAAGGAGTAAATTAGACTAATTTAATTTTTGAACTAGGTATATTATGTAAAATGAATTAGCCGCTTATTGGCACAGCGAATTCCACGCGAGCGGAGCTGCCGGCACAGCTAGTATTAATAATAAAGTAGAAACGTCTTAATCTCTGTTTCATCGTTGCTGTAACAGTAATGAATGATACGCTCTTAATTTCTATTTTACCTAAATGAGTACGAAATCCACTCGATGTGAATGTGATGTAAAATGATCACTTTATTCACGTATTAAAATTTACAAACATTGCATTCGATTCCAGGATCTCGATATCAATATTCAGCTAGATTTTACTATCTGGATTAATTCAAGGATCGACTTAGACGAATATAACTTAAGTCCTAAATAATAGTACTAGGATAGCTATGTGCGATTTGCTACTTAATAAAAAATAAACATTACAAATACTTCTTCGAATTTATGAATAATCAGATACCCCATCATTAGCTCGAAAAGCTTCAGATCACTTCGGTTCAATCAAATCAAAATAAAGAAGTAACGTCAAAATCGATCGATATCTGATCGTTCTACATTAGCGCTACATTCCACTTTATCGTCGATCGGATCAGTTTCCAATAACGCATTCTCGGCGATATGCAAAAAAAGTTCGTGACTCAGCGAGCAATGGACACGCACTTATCTGATGGATGCATAACGTTTAGGTAAACCAACTTTTGGAATAAGTTAGGACTATCCCTATTTTTTACGATTTTACTTTAATTCTGCCTTGTAAAGTTTTGCATAGAAAATGAAACGAATATTTTTTTTTATCGTATAAGGGTAGCAAATGAGCATGCAGGCCATCTGATGATAAGTGGTCACTGCTACTCATGGACGTTAGTAATCATTTCCAAGTATGATTTAATTGTATCTACTCCAAACCGAAACGCTAGATTTGATTCACGGAGGATTATAAGGGTGGCGGTGGCACCTCCCCGGTCACGAACTACAAGAGTTCAACCACCTGATAAATCAAGACCGTATGTATTTACTACCTTTTCAACACTATATTAGTCTTATTAAAAAAAGGTGCGAAAAGATTTCTCTTTTAAAGGCCGCCATGCATAGAGCGACTTCTTTGGTGTTGCAAATGTGGTTACAAAAACAAGAGACTGACCGTGAAGTATATAAGCACAGTTAGTCACTTTCTTTACTTTTCTTTTCCCTAGGTTTACTACTAAAAATAATACTATACAATTTTCGTTAACAACTTGGCCTGCTTTTTGAATTCTATTGGTAACCCTACTGTGACTAATAGCCGTAATATTTATGGGAACCAAATGACAACGCAAGCCTCTGTTGTGTGTCTAATTGGCCAATATTTGAAGAAATAATGGGCCATCGATATCTAGATAAGGTTCTAAGAAGCGCATTGTAATGCACCGCTCGCTCTATGGTACATTTGAATGACACAACAATGAAAGATCCAGATGTTTGTAAAAAGGGATCTCAGGATCGATGTCTTGTATCTTTTGTGAAGTATTGGTACATTGAAATGTTTTGTGAAACCCTCGATATGTCTATAAGTGACATGTTTAAGCAGCGTTTATAACTTCTTGTGTAGAAAAAAGCGAATCGTGTTATTAACGGTGGATTAATTCTCAAACACAATTGTCAACCTAACACCATTGTTGTCCAAATACTTACTTTTGAGTGTAGTATGTTGATCTTTTTTTATTACAAAAATGTTTGAGAGTTGTATTATTTTATTATGTCCTATGATTTTTTGGATTTTTCTTCATAAGTAATCTAATACATAAAATTCTCGTGACGCGGTGTTTGTTGCCAAACTCCTCCGAAACGGCTCGACCGATTGTTATGAAATTTTGTGTGTATATCGGGTAGGTCTGAGAATCAGTCAACATCTATTTTTTATACCTTTTAATGTGGTCCACTCACAATATTTTTTTGGACAATTTTTTTTTGTTTTTATTTTTTTATGATTCAGCATTAAAAATACATACAACCCTAAATTTTCATCCTTTTTATATTTTTTTATGGCAGAACAACGTTCGCTGGGTCAACAAGTATTGATATAAAATTGATAGATGGGTGAACTAAAGAGAACTTTTTTTATGTCTGCCGCCGGCACTATTTAGGATATTACTCTATCAACTGATGTTAATAGAGTAATGTCGATCACGAACTAAAAAACATCCTCAGGTTATTAATATATTTTAACTAGTGTTACTCTTAATCAATGTTTTCAAACAAAACGACGACAGAAATAAACATTTGAATAATAAAAGAACGTTATACAATTATTTAAAAGCTATCGTTATAAAATTAAACATAATTATTGTTACTACTTAAATTTAATTTGATATTAATATAATGTATGTACAAACTTGCGTGCCTAATCAATATTAAACTTCACGGGCCATATCATACTATCTGTCTTAACAGACGGTCTGGAGGGTGAATTACCCTTGACTAACCCTTCAACAAAGGGGTAAACACAGGCAGTAAACAGTAGTTAGCATTCAGATGCGGCGTTTATTAAAATTAAGCACGTTGTGTGAAGGAGCTTAAACCTTCTTGTTTAAGAGGTACAAGTGTAATAGAAGTCTAATGAATAAAGTTACGATGCGTTCATTTAGAATTAAGTCTATTTCTTTTTGTTCTTCGAGAATAAATATAGACATGTCTTCTATCCATATTATAAATCTGTAAGTGATTGCTGTAAAACATGGAAGGTATTTGGAAGAAATCGTTATTGGGTTATTTAAAAAATGTAATCTAAAACATTGATTTTTAGATATTTTGTCTGTTTGTCTATGTGTTCGGATCCCATCACATTTGTGTTTGTACGCAATAATTTCAGAAACGGCTGGTCCGATTCGATCACTGATGTACTGTAGCTAAATTCCCTTTAAACTTAGCGTTTGTTTTATTTCAATCGGTTCATAAATAAAAAAGTTAATCAAGTCACGTTAAAATAAAAACTTTTTAACTAAAAATAGAACCGATATCAATATGAACTAAAAAGTGAAAAATAATTAATAATTTTGATATCGGTGCCAAGTGTGCCAAGGAGGTACATGAAGTAAAGGAGGAGATGGCACCGCAAGGCATTCTTTTTGAAGTCAGTTAAAAAAACACACACATCAACAAAGAGGAAAATAAAAGCGGTAGTAAATAAAATTAAGCATGTTGTGTGAAGCTCAGGCCTGTTTAATTTAGTATTACAGTATTTAAAATAAATAACCGAGAAGACTTTACGAGAAATATCTCTTGGTCTCTCTCATTTTGTTTTTCGAGGACAAATGTGAACACGTCTTAGTATAATATTAAAACAAGACGCAAAAACATTATTTAGAAATTTATTACAATTTCCACCAAAAATCTGTATAAAGTCAAACTAAAATCTACCAAAACACCAACCTATTCACAACAAATTTGCTTTATTAAATAAGCGATTACAAGATAACGATATGGCCTGTTAAAATAATAAAACAACAATTATTAAGAACGTCTTCCTTTAACTTACTTTACATAACAATTCTTAAAATTTTCCTCCTTACATCAAACCTACGCCAGTAATACCAAAACTATACGTATTCTCAGAAATACAACTACTCCTTGAACTCGAGACGGCTTTGCGTTTTGGTACGGACATAATAAGCACGCATTATGCATAAGAAAACTAAGGGAGCCTGGTACAAAAAGCAAACAATGTGAGAAGAAAAAAACATAAGTACAACCCTGAACAAAGACTTACGAGCCCCGAAAGTCAGACATGAACATAGGTGAACTATACCGTTGTTTGAGTTAAAATATTAGCGGTAGCGAATATTGTGCTCCCTTTTTGTGATTGCATGCTGTAGGAATTATTTATTTTGTACATTCTTTGTATGTATTTTGGGTTTTTCTTATATTTACCAAGTAAAATGTGATAAGCGATATGAGTTGAATTCGAATTCTATTGATTTGGTTTTACCAAGAAGTTTTTTCAATGCCCTTGGGCATATCTTACAAATGTTCTTTTTTAAAATAAAAAAATACTTTTTTCCTTGTTGCAGCAGTTTGTTAATTATTGCAATGTACTTTTTATTTATTTGTACACATGTATAAAATTTGGTACTTGTGTTATTTATAGCACATACTTTTTTGTAACTCTATTAATTTTGTTACTTTACCTTCATGCTAATACAAGTTTCATTGATATAAAGATAGAATAAAATACCAACAACAACAACAGTCATTGTTCCCTTGCTAATCACATATTCGTATGCGTATAGATCCTAAACCTACTAGTTAAATCAGCGAAACGCCGACCATTATTCATCAAAATCCCTATCCATTATGCAAATCAAAGCATCGGTTCGTAATGACAGCGACAGAATAGTAATCACCGCTTACCGCTTGTACCTGGCTCCGTGTCACGACAACCGTGCCGTGACGGAGCGTGACGTAGCTTTGTTCTATCGGTGTTTTATGCCCCAGAGATTATTGGAACATGCAATTATTATTTGACATAATAAGAATAGTAATCTAATTTAAAAAAGCGTGTCACCGTGTTTGTGGTTGTACCCTTCGAAATGGCTCAATGATGAGTCGCAAAGTATATTTTATTCCGCTAGCTGATTAGGTTTATGACCGCACTGTCCGATATGGATCAACCGATTTTCACATCCTTTTAAGTATATTTGCTCGGTTTGAGTACAGTTCGCGAATTACATTTCTACCGTCTGATGATAAGAATTTCTCTTTCCAGATTTGCTTTTCTATTTTTTAACATTTTTTGTCGTTTATTTATACTTTACATGTGAATTTCCTTTTGTAGATATTTTTCTATTTTTAACAAAAATCTTTTTTGTACTTTCCTTACACTTTACTTGGTCTTGTGACATATTTGTGTATCTGCTATTATTATTTAATAAATAGTAATCACCGCTAACCGCTTGCATCTGGCGCCGTGTCACGACAACGGTTCCGTGACGGAGCGTGACGCGGCTTTGTTCTGTTCTCTGTTTTATGGCTTGCAGGTTATTGAAATGTTTGATTTTGTGTTATTATTATTTAACATAATAATAATAATAACGTAATATTTATAAAAAATCGTGTGTAACGGTGTTAATGTCCGTGCCGTCCGATATGGATCAACCTATTTTTTTTTTGTATATTTGCTCGGTATGAAAACAGTTCTTGAATTATATTTCTACCGCCTGCTAATTAGGGTGTCTCTATTCAGAGTTGCTTTCAATTTTTCTTTTACTTTTTTTTCCTCGTTTTTTTAATCTTTACATGGCCTTGCATATCGAGAACATATGCGGTGATTACCATTTATTATTTTATTTAATACATAATAAATAGTGATCACGCTAACCGCTTATACCTGGCGCCGTGTCACGACAACGGTTCCGTGACGGAGCGTGACGCGGCTTTGTTCTGTTCGGTGCTTTATGTCTCGGAGGTTAATACGTGTAAATTTGTTTGGAAATAAAAAGGGATAGGAGGGAAAAAAGGGATCCTCATAACAAGGATATGAATTAAATCTAGACTAAGGCAGTCAAGTACTGTTATATTTTGATAATTATTTATCTTTTATAATGTATTCGATAACTAGTTTGCAAATTTTTCTATAAAGTGTATACATAAAATTAAGGTTAAAGAACTTTTTTCAAGGAGACGTTTAGGTCAATTGTGTCATACTATAAATTGTGGATCCGTTCATAAGTAAAGTAAACGTCGAATATTAATCCTCCTGTACGCACAATTCGGTATTTTTTTTCCTTTAAAAATCTATACAAGGATAGTACCATGATAATTTCTACACAATTAAAATGGAATCGTCAAAATCGGCACATAATAAGTAGGTGTAAGTAGTGTAAGTTTATACTGCGTGTGTGTTAAGTCAAGGGTACTATTGTAAGTAGTAACTACTTGGCACTGCACAAGAATAATAATAGTTTCACTGTTCCGCATCACGACAACCCTTCCGTGGCGCCCACGGCGGGGTGCTAAGCTCCAGCGCGGCAGCGCTTTATGCTTGTTTCATACGTGTAAATCGTTTTAAATTACGTTGTTAATATTTATATATATAAATGAATCCCTATTTTCCTTGGTCATGGCATCCCGCTTGAACGGCTGGACGGATTTCGCTAAATCTTTTTTTGTTGAATTTGTTATTGCCGGAACATGGTTCTTATTAAACAATATATATAAATATATAAAAACATCTTTGCCAGGTGGTAGAACTCAAGTAGTTCAACCGGCGATGTACCACCGCCACCCTCATAATCCCCCGAGAAGCATTATTGCGTTTCGATTTAGAGAGGCGTTGTTGCCGGCTATACTTACACGCGGCTTTTACAATGCGTGGCAGTGACCACTTACCATCAGCATCCGTACTCGAACCTCATACCAACTGCATGCTCGTATGGTACCTTGACACGATGAAAAAAGAATCTATACTATATTCAAATTAATGAAAAATTTGACGGCTTATAACACCTTTTTCGTGACCTTCACCTTTGAAGTCATCTTTGTGGCGTTCAACATCTGATACCATAATTGCTAAACCAATAAATATTTTGTTGTTGCGTACTAAACAAACTAACATTTATCCTCGGGGATGACACCTGATCAAAAGGAGACTATAATTTAGATTATGTTTACAGGTTTTACTCAATACAAACGAATACGTGAGCACTAATTTTTATTTATGAATAAATTTTTCATTTACAAATACCTGACAATAATTTATTTATCTTTGTGGTAAACAAAGACGTATATTTTAATGGATGGCCAATTTTTGCTTATGCAAGCGTTAACTTGCTGATAAGTTACTAAGAAATGATTCATAGCATCCATTATGCAGTGTTTAAAATAATAGATATGAACATCAATGCATATGCTTCATTTGCCACAATGTGTCAACGTGACCACAAGCCGTGACTCCATGCATTGTTTACGATAGTACAATAATGCACATGTACATCAGGAACATTATAAAATAAAGAATTAAATAAGTCATTGACCGATTTTCCAGTACCACTACAAAGTATAAAACAAAGTCGCTTCCCGCTGTCTGTCCCTATATACGCTTAGATCTTTAAATCTACGCGACGGATTTTGATGCAGTTTTAATAGATTTAATAGAGTGATCAAGAAGAAGGTTTATATGTATAATACATGCATAACATAGTATAAAATACTAATATTTTATATGGCAGAACAACGTTTGCCGGGTCAGCTAGTTAAAAGTAATACACAGTTCAATGAGACAGCACTATCACTTTGTAACTGTAATACATCCCTCCGTGAAGCAATTCTTGTGCTTCGGTTTGGAGAAACTTGGTTGTAACTATACTTACGAGACACATCTTAGCCCTCGGGTTGCAACGCATCTATGATCCTCAATGAGGCAGCACTGTCATCTTGTAACTGTAACACAATCCTCCATGAAGCAATGATTGTGCTTCGGTTTGGAGAAGCTTGGTTGTAACTATACCTACGAGATATAATTTAGCCCTCACGAGTTGCCACGCATTTATGATCCTCAATGAGGCAACACTGTTACTTATGATGTAATATAATCCTCCGTGAAGCAATTCTTGGGTTTCGGGTTTTTTTTTTTTTTTTTTTTTTTGAATTTTTTTTTATTTATTTTCATGTGTTTCAGGGGTCAATTTCCACCACTACATTCTCATGGCTTTCTTTTTTTTAATATATCCTTATTTTAACTTATTCTTGGTTTTGTGTTTTTTTTTTTTTTTTTTTTTTTTTTGAATTTTGAATTATTAATATCCATGGGCGGCAGTGACCAATTACCACCACTGCATGCTCATGGCTATCTTTAATCAGTAAAAAAAAGAAAAAGAACATTTTTCAATAAAGTTTTATTCTGGCAATACATACAGGACAATTAGTGAAACTCCAGTTGTATTCTTTTGTTTAATTGTAACATCACATACAAACAATTTATAGCCCGTTTTAAAAACGTATACGTTTACTCTTTTATACGTATTTAAATGTTATTTTTTTACATTTTTAATCATGTCTGCCAATTAGCTTAAAATCGAATACAATTCCACCCGGATAGACAAGATCCAAAGCGAGTTAAAAAAGGCGCAGTAAAACGTTATGCAGAATAACAGTTTAAGTTAGCAAAAAATTAAAAGTTGGAGTCGTGAGGACTGAAGGCTCAAAACTGTATTTTAAAATGTCAAAGTTAGTACTTGTACACGGCTCCCTGTTTCCACATTGTCCTGATATTTATCGCATTAAAAGTGCAATACAAATACGAATAATGGTAAAACACTAAGCTTAAGCTGGAATAAAATTACAATAAGCATTGCATTAATTAACTAGGTTCAAAACAAACACACGTCACGATAAAAAATGAGTAACAAAAACTCAACAATTGTTGATTTTAAAGGCTGCCTATAGATATACTCATAGATATAGATATACCTTAAGCATTAGCATGTTGCTGACGCGAATCCATAGATTTTTCCCTATCCAAAGTCGTGTAACGCGGCTGTAGAAATTTTCACTTCGAAAACGGTATTCGTTCTTTGTCCGTTTCTCTGTCCACTCCTAACTTGGACTACACAAGAAACTTGCGCCTTCACCTTAGGGCTTGTACACGGCTCCTTGTTTCCACATTGTCCTGATATTCGTCGCGTTACAAGAGCAATGCAAATACGAATAATGGTAAAACATTAAGCTTAAGCTAAAATAAAATTACACTAAGCATTGCATTAATTAACTAGGTACAAAACAAATACATGTCACGATAAAAAAAATCAGTAACAAAAAATCAACAAATGTTTTTTTATGTTTGCGAAGGGAATTCTATTGCTTTAAGTTGCACCACTTTTAGTGGTAGGTGGTTTTTAGACGTAGTGAATATAGAACAATACAATAAAAAAAGAACATGCAAAAAATAAAAACAGACGAACATAGAACCAGCTTTTTATGCAGTCAGTTAAAAAGTCTTCATGGTTACCGTCTAACAGACTCCGACCCCAATCAAGGAAACATTCGTGTACATTGCCCTTACTTTGTTTACACGCGAAACCGCACAAGAACGCCCCGCATGCTGTCAACCGAAATAGCAGCAAAACATTTAGCTTGAGCTAGCTACACACGTAACTGGAGGCGGTAGAATGTATTTTACTTGTACTTATACTTTAATAATTATAGTAACACCTTCAGCTTTAAATGCCCGCACTAAGAATCCCAGTGCCTTGGGTGCTATGAACACATACAAAACATATGCACAATCAGAAATCCAAATTCTTCATTCATTCAGATTTCTGTCAAGATCGCTATATTAACCGTGCCGTGCCGTGACCATGCGCCACGTGGATCAAGTTTGACCGAGGATTCCACCGTCATTCTCATAATCCTCCATTTTTTGTGTTTCGGTTTATGAAAGGCGTATGTACCGGTAAAACTTACACACAAGGCGAACATCGTAATTTTAAAGGTAACAACGCATCTGTGGTCAATTTCAGGTAACCACCAAGTGGACTGCAAGCTTTATTCTGAATGAAAAATATTTTTTGTAAGTGTGCTTTGGTGTCCGCAAGAAGATTTTGTGCAAGAATGTTGGACAAGTGGTATAATTGATTGGGCAAGCATGATGGAATATGTGTACATTTAATTAAAATTAGTACAGCTAAAGCAAGCGCGTTGTCCATCGCTCTACCTCAAGATAGACTCTGTTCTAAAATTTATTCTCTATACGGTTGGTCAATAGCAGTACCACCGCTACACCTATGTCCACTGCGCAGTAGTTGTTTTTAGGAATTTGCGTTTTGGCATGAAAGTCGTGGTGTCCGGACACATTTACGACTTAAATCTGATCTGAGTTTGAATTGAGGCTGTCTATGGGCGGCTTTTACCATCAAACTTAGTCTTTACCTTACTTTCTTTAACCTTTACCTGTTTCCTTTTTCTGTTTATTATTATATCATACCTAAGTATGATCAAATATGCGTTGCTACCCCTAACCACGCCTCTCAAAACCGAAACACAAGAATTGCTTCACGGTGGATTACTAGGGTGTTACCTCCGCGGTCGAACTTCAAACCTATAAAAATGCTTGCGTAAATATTAAATTACTAGCTTTTGCTCGCGACTTCGCCCGCGTCGAAGTCGAAATCCCCTTGGGGGTAGAATTTCGAAAAATCCTTTCTTAGTGCTCACTTAGATCATGAAAGGAACCCCT
>DWNR01001367.1:0-15318 GCA_018250455.1 Polygonus leo
TACGATATGTTTGCAATATCATGGTGTGGCAAAATTAGATAACTTGGTTTTTGATTTTTATTATTTTTTTGGTTCATGAAGGAAATTATTTTGATTAAGCATAGAATCGAGAGGAAACATACCTAAAGCATATATTATTGTCGACAGTAAAATTATTCTCCATTTGTTAATGATGTCAAAAAAACTGTAAAAAAAACAGTAAATCGCGATTATCTCGAAACTTGAAATATTGAGTTATTCAGTTCTTCCATTATACCGACGATATTTGTCGCGTGCCATCTTTGGCACGCCTGTCGTTAGTTCGCCATCCTTGATTTAGGCTACACCTAAATATAATTGGTTACGGCTGTGGTCGGCAACATTTTTGCAAACGAGGCTTTATAGCAACGGCGGACTGCATAATAGCAAAATAAAGCAAAGACCGAATTCTGATTTTGATACAAAATAATGATAATGCAGTATTTCGTTATTTACTTATTGCCGGGTTGCCGACCGCTGGTGCCTTATCTTTCATATAAATAAAAATCATGTATGTTTTTCTTTGCGTTCCGAAACAATTGGTTACATAAATTGTGACGAAACTTGGGTAGGTTGTTCTGAAGACGTGACACCAAAGATCTCTATGTATAAATTTAAAAAATATGTTGTCATAAAAAAAATGTATATAAATGGTTAACTTCTCTTTATTGTTACGTATCCCCAAAATTCAAATCGTCTTCACGTTAAACTGCTCCGCACCGACAAATTACAAATAAAGATCTTAATTATGTTCTAATGTAATTAACATAACTGTTCTATAAATCTTTTTTCCATTTGATATTTCTTACTTTACGTGGCATTATAAAGCATGGCGAGTATAGCTTCATATAAATAAAATAAACAACCATAGCAACTATCGCTTGTTGGTTAAACCATAGGTAGGATAGTAGGTTTGTGGATAGATTTTATGTCGCGTGAAGTATTTCAGTCAGTAATTTCAGAGTTGCGGCTAGATGTGCAGCCAGGTAGACTAGTAGGGTTGCAAATTATTCGTAGGAAATAATGCGATACGTATTTTAGGAATAGATACTTAATGCGACGAAAATTTCCTGGTACATCTTTGCTATGGTCACACATAAGGACTAGGATGAGTAGTCAAGAGTATGATAAGCATGAGTACCCTAATAATCTATCTATGTATATATAAAAGCGAAAGGTCACTCATCACGAAATCTCAGAAACTACAAGTGTCCAAATTTTGCATCAGGGTTCTTTCTCGGACGTAGGTGCTCACTAAGACGGGATTTTGCGAAATCGACCTTTAAGGGGTTGTTTTTGTTTTGAGTTTTTATGAAACTTTGTTACTACAAGTGCTAATGGTGATACATATCTTAATAACCATGCAGACGAAGTCGTGGGCAACAGCTAGTAAGAAATATATAAGGAATAATAATGTCTGCTCTTAAGCGCCCCACTAGAACCATTCTATGTACCATGGGTTTTTTGGACATATGAAGATGAATTGACATGTTTATGGTACGCAGAATATAAATATGAATTCAAAATCTATTCTTAAACATCATCTCACTGTTAAGGGTGGCAGTTATTAAGAACTAGCTGTGCCCGCGGCTCCGCCGGCGTGAAATTCAGTCCGCGTTCATATTTTATTATATAATTCTGAAATAAAAGTAGCCTAAGTTAGTCCTTATTTCATATACAGACAGACGAAAATTGTAAAAAATGTTATTTTGGTATACCTATGTACCATGTATACATACATAGGCATTTAGTAAAAAGCAGTTATTTTTATATTACAAACACACTCCAATTTTATTTACTTGTATAGATTAATTCACCGTAATGCAATATGTGGTTGAATGTACGACCCGATCAGTCACATTGTCATAAATGTCCTTGGGTGATAGTGGCCATAAGAAGAACCAAGCGTTTGCTTAAAGAAAATTGTGGAGCTCGTAAATGGACGACGCATTCGTACGATTGGCAGCCCTACCTACGCTACGTATCTGGGATTCTGGGGTAAGAGGCTGGGCTTTGTATTTACACCGACTGTTCTTTCCGAAAGTAGTTTTTTACTTAGTTGTAAGAAGTCCCAGTTGTTTGGTTATTAGTTCTAGTATTTAGAACTTGAATAGTTTGACCGGGAATACGAGTACCTATAGGTACCACAGTCACCCTCACAATCTGTTGTAGAGTAATTTTTGTGTTTCATTTGGTGAAGCGTGGTTGCGGGTTTTAGTCACACTCATACTCACATGAGACGAACATCTTAGCCCTTAGAGGTAGCAACGCATCCGTGATCAATCTCAGGACCTCAGGTACGATTGAATCGTACTTGGGGATGGTTACTAATGTCCATGGGCGGCAGTGATCACTTAGAATCAGGTGATATTTATATAAGTAATATGTCACATTAAGCTCAATATAGCGACGTTTTAACATTTTCATAGCTTTATTTTGAAAACTATACCTTACCACTGAAACACAAATTGCATCCCAAGCAGTTTTTCAACCTAATTGCAAATGTGTGTAATTCTGGTACAATTCTAATAGAACCAAATATATAGGTCAGACCTACCAGTATATAAGTGTATAATCTATGGGTCAGACCTCTCATAGTATGATGATAATAAACTGTTCAGTTAAATTAGTCCAACAATATCGCCGAATTATATGAGTATGTGTATTATATACTTTAGTTGTTTTTGTTAGTATGATAAGTCTTATCGGCCTCTTCCGCTTGTTGATATACATAGTTTCTCTCTCTTCAGTCGTGCCTCATTACTGAGGATCGTGACTCTGACGCGAAGCCTTTTCAATTTGCTGTCTCCACTTTTTGCGATCAGCAGCTTGATGGAGTGCCGTACTAACAGGTATCTCCAGGTGTTTGGATACCTGATCTGACCATCTCCTGGGACTGCGGCCTCGAGGTCTCTTTCCCTCGATTTTGCCTGTCACCATCAGTTTCTCCATATTGTCCGGAGGTCTTCTGGCAATATGCCCAAAATATTTGAGAATACGGTGAAGGCAAATGCTGGAGAGCCTTGGACAATCCAAGATCTTAAGGTCCTTAAGGACCGATACGTTGGTACGGCGCGCTGTCCAGGGAATTCTAAGTAAGCGACGCCAGCACCACATTTCAAACGCGTCTACTCTTTTCCTGTCAGTGGCTTTTAAGGTCCATGATTCCGCGCCATATAGAAATATGGAAAAGACAAGTGTACGAACTAAGTGGACCTTTGTACGGTTGGAGATGTTTCTGTCTTTCCATATTTTGTTTAGCTGGGTCATTCCTGTTTTAGCCATTGCGATGCGACGTCGTATTTCTGGCTCACAGCTGCCCTTGTTATTAATGATGGATCCAAGGTACTGGAACTCTTCGACGATTTCGTAGCCGTCAAGTAAGTTGGTCTGTTGGAGGTTGTTTAGGCGATCAATTATCATTATTTTGGTCTTGGTTTTATTTATTGCGAGACCTGCTTTCAGACTTGCCCTTTCCAGCCGCTGTAACAGCTCTTTCATTTCCGCTATCGATGAAGCGAAAAGAGTAGTGTCATCGGCATAGCGCAAGTTGGATATTTTAACTCCACCAATTTTTATGCCACCTCCCCATTCGTGTAGGGCTTCACCTATTATATATTCACCGTATATGTTAAATAGTATCGGGGAGATGACACAACCTTGACGTACTCCTCTCTCAAAGTTGAAGGGATCAGATGTAATGCGGCCAAGTTTTACGGTACCAAAACCTGTCTCGTACAGTTCACGTATGAGCGCTATTAGATGACGAGGCACTCCTGCAGCTGTTAGGACTTCCCAAAGGTTCTGCCATCGTACGCAGTCAAAAGCCTTTTGGTAGTCTACAAAACATATTACAGCCGGGGTACAATATTCGTAGCATTTCTCTATTATTTGTCTTACGTTTACGATTTGTTCCCTGGTGCCCTTGCCTTTTACAAAGCCCGCTTGTTCCTGAGGAATTTGCCAGTCTAGGAAAGATCTGAGGCGACTGTTGATGATATTAAGCAGGACTTTGCTGGCGTGCGATATGAGCGCGATTGTCCTATAGTTATCGCAAACCTTTGCCGATCCTTTTTTATGTAGCGGGATTATGGATGAATGTGCCCAGTCAGAAGGCCACTTGCACGATTTCCATATAGCGTTGCAGATCGAATGAAGGGCTGACACACCAATTTCATCAAGCGCTTTTAGTATCTCCGCTGTAATGCCATCCGAACCTGGGGACTTCTTGCTTTTCAGTTTTCTTACGGCATTGTGAATTTCTGAACGGAGGATGTCTGGCTCGTGTACAAAAGGTGTTTCATGTACACGAGTTCTAGGTTGTGTGTCCGGATCGTGGTAAAGTTTCGTACAATAGCTCTTCCATCTATCCGCAATCGCAGTCATGTCAGAAATCGGATTGCCCTCTTCGTCATTGATAATCCAAGAGTGAGCCTTGAATTTACGGGTGATCTGCCTAATTTTACGGAATAAATCCGCAGTTTGCCATTGCTCTGCATGACGTTCTATATCCCTACAGATCTCTTCGTAATAAAGGTTTTTATCCCGTCTGCATAGTCTTTGAATATTTCGGCTTAGCTCCGAGTATTCTGCAGTAGAGCATTCCGATTTTTCGCCCTGTTTAAGCAGCTTCCGTTTTTCAATCACGGCCCAGGCCTCATCCGAAATCCACTCCTTTTTCAACTGAGTTATCTTGGGTAGACCGTCTAAGATTCGGTAAATCTGGTCCCGAAATTGACACCATTGTTCATCTGGGCTTCCAGAGTTTACACTCACATTAGGGTTAAGCTGTGTTTCTGCTTGCTTCTGGAAGTGTTTTATTAAAGGTGGTGTGAGATTAGGCGTTCGTTTGTGGGCCGTACGGATGGATCTAGGTCGAATACGCAGGTTTGCTACCAACAGCTGGTGATCAGAACCGCAATCTGCTCCTGGAAATGTTCTCACGTTTGTTATGGACGACCTCCATCGATGTGGTATGGTGATGAAGTCTATTTGGTTTCGGAAACGATCCCCCGGAGATTTCCATGTATACAGTCGGCGTTTATGATGTTTGAAAAGTGTGTTCGTTACTGTTAAGTTGTTGCTGATACAGAATTCTACAAATTTTTCACCCCTTTCGTTCCGCTCACCAAGTCCATACTTGCCGACTATATGGCGGATGTCGTTCATGTTGGTCGTGTCACCAACTTTTGCATTCCAATCCCCTTGTACCATAAGTAGCTCTCGTTTAGGTATGCTGTCGATTGTATCTTGCAGACTATTATAGAAGCTGTCAATGTCTTCTTCTGAGGATTGCGCAGTTGGTGCATATATTTGTATGATGTTAAGGGGAAGAGGTCTGCAATTAATACGTATTGTCATCATCCTATCGTTTATGGTGTTGTATCCGGTCACGCATGCTGCAATATCAGGTGATGCTATTATACCTACGCCATTTCTGCTTTCTGTGGATGTCCAGACAAATATATTGTGTTTCCATTCGATGTTTTATAGTGACCGGATTCCTTTTTGTGAGTTTCGCAGATACCCAAAATGCAAATTTTTTGCACTTCCATCTCCTTCTCTATGATCGACATCTTCCCTGGCTGTAGTACGCCTCTTACGTTCCACGTTCCGATTCGATGGTCAGGGCGAAACGACACATATTTTTTGCCAACAGTAGCATTTACTGCATCGGGAGCCTGATGACGCGCCCCCGACGAGTCTTCGGTAGCATATTTCCCACTCATCGACCCGGGTATCGATGAGCGCCGGGCGTCAGCCGGATCGCCAGACAACATATCCTGTGTACGGTCTACTTGCATCAGAGTTCTCTTGGGAGATAATCGTAGTGGGTTCCCATTACCTTCTACGTCGGGTTGTTTAGAGGTCATTTGGTCCTCATGGCCCCCGTAGCCGACTCGCCAGGCGAGTGCAGGTTATTTGACCGCCGCCTGCGGCTCGGCGTTGGCTTCCCGTTTAGCACCACCCGGGGGGCACGTGTAGGGTGGCTAGGGTAGATCCTACGGACGCGAGAAACTTCACCCCCCAAAATATATGTAATATATAATAAAAAAATATGTAGACTCTTATATACTCGTATGCAGATTTTCTCATAATGCGTACTGTTAAAACAAATAATATACAAAATTAAATTAATACGTATGACTTTTTCAATTATGAAATATAGAAAAGGTCAGTTAAATTAAACCAAGGCCCGTTCATTAAATAAATTTATAATCTAATCTAAAACAATAATAACACCAGATAACGTTGCAAAACTACTAAAGTATTGGTAGCCACTCTTAATATCACCACTTCTGTTTCTTTAGCCGTTTTAAATTAAATGCTGCTTGCTGCTGAGCGGATTCATTTAATGCATTATGCAGCATTTGCTGATGCTGATACCCCATTTCTTTTGATATCCAGTAACTGGCATAGCCCGGTCATATTTAATGTGGTGCTTTGTCCTCGTTATTATCCTTCAACCTTACCTGTGACCATCTACTTTTTAAGTTGATTCTTCAACAATTAATATCACTAACAAAAATGCATAAGCTATTGCAGCCACCTAATTTCGCACGATTACAAAATAGTACCCAACGAAAGGAACTTTCGACTAAGCTATCACATGCTCTATTCGACTATTTTGCCAACACTCGGGGAAACTACAAGGATTTGCAAGCTATTTTTATGGGTCGACTTAGAATAGAATGTACTGTTGGAATACAGGGGCTTTCAGCTGAATTCGGATAAAATAAAGAATCCCGGATGGCAAGATTTAGACAGATTTAGTTCGTTTAGTTGGCTCAAGTGTCTCTAAAATGAGCTGCGTTTTACTGGGGCTTTTCAAGCGTTAACCAATTATGTGTAGTATTTTTCTTGTGTAATAATTTTTCTAGTAGTTAAATAGTGAAGTAATATATAAGAAAATCAAAATTTATATAATGATAGCTTTTGCGTTAACTAAATAATGGGATAGGTGTGCTTTTGTGCCATACTCCTGATACTATTTTTTTAAAGATTTTTAAGATTTTAACAGCTTAACTCTTTTGCGGCAGTATCACCACCACACGTCTGCTGTATTACTTCTCTGGACGTACGTCTTTTTTAAATTAGTTAAAGTAGCAAACAAGGATCTAGCTTGTTTGCTACTTTATCGAAAGCAGCAAACATATCGAATAAACACTCTCATAACATATCTGATCTGGGCAGGACTGTATGTAAAACCTAATTAAATTGATCACAAATGCGTGACTCCTGAGGACTGAAGCAGTCGCCCCTGGTATAATAGTGACCTGCAAGCGCATTTTTTAAACCTTGATAATCAACTGCTACAGATCGAGGATAAGTCTTTTTTTAATTGTATAAAGATAATAAATGAGCATGCAGTCCATGTGATGGTAAGTGGTCACTGCCGCCCATGGACATCAGTAGGTAATCATTCTCAAGTACGATTAAATCATACCATACATTAATCACAGATGTGTTGCTCCCCCTGAGGCCTAAGATGTTCGCCTTGTGTATAAGTATAAACGGCAACCACGCCTCTCCAAAACGAAACACAATAAATTGTTTTACGGAGGATTATGAGGGTGGCGATGGTATCTCTCCAGTTGAACTATACGAGTTCTACCACTACAATAATAGCCTTAATTGTTGTAAATTCCACTGACTGACGGACTGATAAAAGTCCCCGTTTCCCTTTAAGATAAACATTTCCTACACTTCTAGCTTTGTCGTAAAAAAAAAGAAAGTACCATGTGTTAACATTGCATTACTCAAAAACGCAACATCACGTAAGACGAAACGAGCAATGGTTAAAGATTTAAAAGCATTCTATTCGGCAGCAGGTCGTCGTTCGTTCACAGACGCAGAATACCGATGCCCTGTGGCGCATGCATTATTTATCCGCCTAAGGCCGCCCAAATGAATGCACCGCCCAAGAAAAACAACGTACATGCGCCCACTGATGTAAAACTACTGGATGTGATACAAATAAACTTCAATTTTAAGGATTTTTGTAATACCTCTATTACCTTACCTTAAAGGAAAAAATGAGATAGATATTTTGTTACTCTTATAAGCTGCCATAATATAGAAGGAACGACGTATGACATATTATACAACGTGGCGTCTACAAAGTACTAAAAGTACCAATTTTAATTACATTTCTAAGCATAGTAAAGTACCAAGTAGTAGTTAAGTGCAATGTACTTTACTGTGCTTATTACCTACCTATCTATCTATCTATTTGATACGTATAATCTCGAAACTACTGTTCCAGAGGGATATTCGAGACGTCCAAAATTTAAAACCGTATTATTTCATGTACCTTGAATTGCATCTTTCTCTTATAGCCATATTTTCCATCTTATGTATTGTTTATATTATATCACAACCCCTTACGGGTGGCCAGTGTTACTCTCACAATGAAAAGGATTAAGGGATAAACCACCACGCGACTAAGTGCGAATTGGTAAACATTTTAACACTCTTGATATTTTTTTAACATTCTCACACCCACACATCTTCACGCCAAATCCCTAACGAGGTAGGCAGAGAGTATCGAGTGCAAATGGCACAGTTTTGGTATACTTGCCTAGCTTCTTCCACGTTCATAACTCTCCTCATACAAACACGCCGCTTTCGGAGACTCTTGACACCTCCTTCAGACAGCACACGATCAATTTGATCATGAAATGTCAGTCTGGGTCTCCCTCGGTATCTACATCCGTCCACATTCGCATTGTATATCTGTTTTGGTAACCTTTCATCCGTCATTCTTTCAACATGTCCGAACCACCAGAGCGTTCCCTTTCTCATTTAACATTCTCTAAAACGGATTACCTTACAAAGCAAATTATTATTTAATTACACACTCATATCTTTAAAAACCTGATGCTTGGGATTCGAACCCTGACTTCCAGCATGAGAACCTAAGAAGTAGTAAAATAATCACTGTCTTCTAGGTCACTTCACATTTTAACGTAATATAATTTACCTACCAGGTGGTAAAACTCGTGTGGTTTGACCGGGGAGGTACCACCGCTACCCACATAATCCGCCGTGAAGAAATTCTTGCGTGTTGGTTTGGCGTAGTTACCGGCTATACTTACGGTCGAGGTAAACATCTTAGTCGTCAGGGGTAGCAATGCATGTGTGGCCAACCTCAGGTACGATTTAATCGTACTTGGGGTTGATTATTAATGTCTATGCGACAGTCACCATTTAGCATCAGGTGGACTGCATGGTCGTTTGCTATCTTCATACAATAAAAAAATATTTCTTTAGTTACTCTAAAACTCTAAAGCTTTGTTTTAAATATTATACTAATTTTCACTCATCCAAATAAAAAAGCGCGACTAACCATGTATGATCTGATGCGACTGTAATAAAATATTTATTCAACTAATTCTGAATAAAAATCCAATTTGTTGAAGTTAGTTCTTACACGATCTTATTAACAGTATCCATTAGTACATGAATGGAGTTAAGGACTTCCACACATAAAACGTTAAGTAATATTAGTTGTCCCTTATGGTGTCATTTGTAATGGATAAACGAATTAATTACGTGGCATTTGTTTTTACATTGTTTTGTTTTTACTTTTGGTCGGTGATTCTTGATACTTGAAGGTAATGCGTTTATTCATTGTTAGGGTTCCGTGCCCAAAGGATGAAAACGAAACCCCACTTTTAAGACTCTGCTGTCCGTCTGTCTGTCACCAGACTGTATCTCATGAATCGTAATAACTAGACTGTTGAAAATTTACAGGTGCTGTATTTCTGTTGGCACTGTAACAACAAGTAATGAAAACAATAATAAAAATAAACAAACTCCCCATACAACAAACAAACATACAACAAACGTGATTTCTTGCCGTTTTTCTTAGTTAATTGGCCGGTTTTGTTTGTATATATTATTTGTCATTAATTATTTCAACTAGGAAGAACATTTTTTAAATGCGTGCGAATATAATCGTTTTATAAATAAATACATAAATATTCATAATAACATATTTCTGATTACACAAGTTTAAAATCATATCTCTTATACAACACGTTACGTTAATGAACACGAAAACAAATGACAAGTGACAACCCTATTCACACCACACTTCGATATAAGCAAAAACTAGTGTATTCACATTCATTGTCTCAATAAGTTGCTTATCACTTCCAGTTGGATACGTTACGTTGTCCCCCTGTGCGAACGTGTACACGAAGTTAAACGACGGAAATAAAAATCCTATAAATATTGAACGACCATATTTTTCTCACTTTGTCGCGTCGTCCCGCCGTGTCGACCATGCCTTCTACGGTAGCTTAGGGTGCTACACGGTTGCGATTTTCTTGCGACTTTGCGACTTTAAATATACAGTGCAACCTTAATATAACGAACCTCAATATAACGACTTTCTCGATTTAACAATTTTTTCGTAATGCCCTTGAATTGTCCATAAGAATTAATGTAAAATATACCTTTACATTACGATTTTTTTAGAACAGCCTCTTTATCGCGAATTCTCAAGAATAAAAAAAGTGTAAATACCTCTAATTAACGAATTTTGTCAACTCAAACCTCTATATAACGACGATGTAGTCAATTCCATCACGAAATTGGATTGCGCTTTGGATGTGATAACTCTTTCCGGTGGTAAACAGACAACAATTTATGACTTTATTTTTAATCCAGATGAAAAAAATTAAGATTAAGCTCTATAACCACATTGTTGATTTTTTTAACTGTAAGTCGTGAGTTTTGTTTATTTTTATACCTATTTATAACAAATTTTAGACCAACCTTACCTCAATATAACAAACCTTAGTTCAACGAATTACTTGATACAATGAATATTTACTTGTCCCCTTGCAATTAGTTATATCAAGGTTGCATTGTAATAACTAAAAATAAAACCTTTATTACCCTCGCCTCGTCCCATAAATGCAATGTAAGGGACAACAATAACAAGGGAGTTTAAGTTTTTCCAGCTTTAATTTAATTTAAATAATTATTAAACGGGTAGGTAGGTAGGTACACTTCTAGGTAGGACTCATGATGCAGGATAATTTAATAACAGATTATGATTCGTGAGGAAAGGGACCGTTAAATACCATCACATACTTTTTTATCATTATCAATGTCCACTAACATTAACCCATTATTTCAACGCCATTAAACCCGGATCCTCTCTCTGAATAAACGTTTTTAGTATTTGGCACCTAGGAAGCAAGTAACATAGATTAGTAGAATACACCCGTGACGTTTTTATAAAAATAGATACCTAATGTTTTTAAGATCCCATGCCGACAATATATTTTAGAAGGCAATACATAGGTGATCTGTGATCAAATTCAGGTACGATTCAATCACTCTTGGGAATGATTCCGGATGTCCATGGGCAGCAGTGACCACTTACCATCAGGTGGACTGCATACTCTATTGCTACCTTTATACAATAAAAAATATATATGAAACAATATGAAATATATAGAAGTATGTTGAATCACACGTCTCTTGTCTAACGTGTGTAACCAACCTAATCAGTTAGTTCTATGCACATCGCATACGGAGGATTCTGTTTCGATTTTAGGGGTTCACCGGAGACTACGTTGTTTTATAGATATTCCATTCCACAAAGATACGTGATAAAATCCTTATGATTAGGGTCTTAAGGGCGAATATTGTTTGATTCACGCGTCTTTGCAATGTGACGAAGTATTTATATATGCGCACTTTGAGGGATCAACGGAAAATTGCTTGCGTTTATAGGCAGATTTTATTTCTTACAAATTCCCTTTGTAACATTGTAGTCAAACGACAATAGGTCTAGTCCTGTCTTTGTTTTCTACTCTCTTAATTCCGAAATAAACAGCGTTTTCAGACGGCATTTTAATTACACTTTCCACTCTCATACCCTCACACTTAAATTCCGTGTGTCGTGGGTACCATGAGAACACACAAGACAAATACAATAATGCCCAGACCTTAAACAGATGGCCGTGGACATTTTCATTTTTTCTCATTACTTATTTTTATGAACTACGTTATGGTACACACATAGTTGGGTCACACTATTTTTTTATCGTATAAAGGTAGCAAACGAGTATGCAGTCCACCTGATGTTAAGTGTCACTGCCGCCCATGGACGTCAGTAATCATCCCCATGAACAATTAAATCATACCTAAGATTAATGACAGATGCGTTGCTACCCCTAAGGACTAAGTTATTCGCGTCGTGTATAATTGTAGCCGGTAACCACACCTCTCGAAACCGAAACACAATATTTGCTTTACAGTTATGACGGTGGCGGTGGTACCTCCCCGATCGAACTAAACCACCTTGGTAACCACACCCATACTAAAACAAAAGCGAATCAAGACTCAATAATACCTCGAGTTAATTCAAAATATCCTTGAGCGCTAATCAATCTCCATCAGAAGGTATACTTACTATAAAAATACAATCCATTCACAATGTTCTATAGAAGGGAAATATAAAATCATCATAATCGTTGTCATATGTGTAATTTTGTAATCTGAATATGAATCCAGATTAATAAATGAGATACTCATACGACTTCCCGTTATTAGAACCTTAATCGCAATCGGTGTCCACCAATGATAAATACAGATTGTATGTAATTATAAAGTGAATCGAATGCTATCTTTACTTATGGTGACCATGTGTTTAATAAATAGTAGTGGTAATCCTACTTCATACTATGGTATGCAGGTGATCGACCTCAAATATATTTCTCGATATTGGTTGGTAAATATGGTAAAATGGGTGATAATTTTATTACCTATTTCTGCTTTTATCATCATCACAATTATTGTTGCATCAAAAGCTCATTAGCTACCTACTAACAAATGACTTTGCTGCAACTACCGCTTAAGGAAATAACACCAACTTACCTAAGCTTACCAAAGGGAATAAGTTACGTTTATCATTATCATCATCACGTAGAAAAAAAAAACCTTCCGTCTATCTTGCGTTAAATACAAACCAACCCAATAATAGCAAACCTGCAGCTACCTTAAATAGGTAATAAATAATCCCACAAAACCGGCGGTATTACCCGCATCCCGGTAATGATGGCCACCCCACACTAGCGGTGTTACAGTATTACATCTAATCTTGGATAAATGAGGTCTACCGCGACGTTCGTTAGTGGTTCGATAGCAGTCGAGCCTGCTACGCACACACGGAAATGAAAAAATAATTTACTATAAAATCGCCAAGTTAATTAATTTCGTCAATTTAGAATTTTATACAATTGCCAACTTAGTAATCAATCTGAACACTCTTAAAATATAAAATACTCTTTTCATATTAAGAGTTAAAAATTGATACCAGAAAATATGTCTCTCTTTAGTATAACTATACATATGTATATCTTACTTACTTACTCGTCTTGGTACTTGGCTGTAGCTGTACATGTACCATGTACCATGTTGTATTTTGTCTGAAAGTAAATAAAAATACTCGTAAAGCAATACAAAAACATTTTGTACACTGTACTGTACTGTTTTACGTTTTCTTTTCTGTAAATAAGTTTCGATAATACAATAATACAGTTAAATACTACCCTATAAACTAACCCAATAAAAACAAACCTTCCTACCTTAAATAATAAATAATCCCACATATCCGGCGGTATTACCCGCATCCCGGTAATGATGGCCACCCCACACTAGCGGTGTTACAGTATTACATCTAATCTTGGGTAAATGAGGTCTACCGCGACGTTCGTTAGTGGTTCGATAGCAGTCGAGCCTGTTACGCACACACGGGAAAATATTCTTACTTATACTATATAACTGCCAATAGCTAATGTAGTAGATTTGGACTATCTCAAAATAATAAATATTATTTAGATTGCTGAGATATTTAATCAATCGTCAAATAATAAAACTCTTTGGATCGGTAAAGAGTCAAAAGAAAATAGAATAAAGATTTTTGTATGTTGTACAACTACTCTCATATTTTTATCTACATTATTTCGTCCTACAAGTTTGTAGATTATCGAAAAGAATACAAAATAATCAATAATGCCACCTTTTGTTTACTGAAGTCTTAATGTTATTTTACGCTATAATTTGTAATAATTTAGTTTCACTAGAAATTGTCTATCTATATCTATTTATTTATATAGGAACAAACAATTACTTGATTTCACGCGAAATAATCCCTCGCGTGTCGCTCTGAAATATTAAATTTCAATAGTGTCATCTTCTGGACATAAGTGGTATTGACAGATATTATTAAATTGTGGTTAGCGTTTCATAATTATAAAACCTGTAAAATAACATTATAAGGATTAAAGGAGAGTCATTTTGCCGTAGGTATTTGTGTTGTAGATGGTAATTACAACGATATTTGCTAATAGTATATACATAATTATGTAATTTTATTCAGATATTTCTGTTTACTGAAAGTGATTATAACATTTTTATAAATCTTCAATACTGTTGTTGTCTAACATTATTCGAATATTTTAAATAAAATTCATATATAATTACATTAAGAATTATAAAGGATTATTTAAAGCAAATAACCATAACAAAATCTAATCCTTACAACTGCTGACACCTAGCGGATAAATCGGGCATTAACAGTTGCTCACTAATGGCATTATTTAATATGGCCACCCCACGCGCACTGGTGGTATAGCTGTATTACGACTTAATCTCGAGTAAATTGCCCGGGTATCTCCTCGCATACCCAGTGCAGTTAATTAGAGCTATACTTATTTGTTATCTGTGCTCCGATAGGAAACTAGATGTTTGTTAGCGAGGCGCAGCTTGTAGTCTTACAAGTAATTTAGCAAAACAACTTTGTATTGAGGTATGGAGAGATTATGTTTTAATCATCACCATATACGAGTATAAAACAATTGTATAAAAGAAGTAACCCGCGCAACTTCTTTTGCATCATATAAGAAAGAGTGGTTCAAAATTCCCCAGTCTTTGCAACATTTTTCCTTGATACTTCGCTCCTATCGTAGCGTGATGTTATTAGCATATAGCCTTCCTTAATAAATGGACTATTCAACGCAAAAATATTTTTTCAATTCGAACCAGTAGGTAGTTCCTTAGATTAGGGCATTCAAACAAATAAACAAACTCTTCAGCTTTATATTCTTAGTACAGATTATATGTAGTGGATTAACTCGAAAGGGGACAATTCTACGAAAGATATTATACTTTCACCCTCTTCCAGCAAAATACTCTATAAAGCAATATCTAATATATAAAATTCTCGTGTCACAATGTTTGTCTTCGTACTCCTCCGAAACGGCTTTACCGATTTTA
>DWNR01001368.1:0-15318 GCA_018250455.1 Polygonus leo
CAAAATTTTAAATTATTTTATACTTTTTAGTGCATTTTGAAGTCGGTTTTATTTTTGTTTAAAAATTTTTATCATCTTAATAAGTTGAACACCGTTATCATGATAATGGTGTTATTTTAACCACCTTTTTAACACCTAGTTTTAAAAATAGTTACAGGAAAACGCCAAAAACTTCGATATATTATATAAGGGTCTCTATTTATTTAAACTTGATTTTATTTCCATTATATGTTTTTGTAACGGCCATAGTTATAGTAATTCCGTGAAACGGAACATATCAAGTAGACACTTAAAGAAGAATTAGGAAAACTTATTTGCTAAGTTTAAAAATAATGATACATGTATATAAAGATCATGAGATAATGCAAAAAGGATATTATACAATTTATAGACAGTTTATTTTGGACTAAAATGTCAGTGAAGAGTTTATGAAAATTGATAAAAAGGCGCCATAAATCATTACGTAGTTAACGCCTAATAATACAGGAAAAGTAACTTTATCACTAACCTTGTACTGCTTTGTAAAAACGCGACTGTATAACGTATAACGGTTCATAATAATATAATCACAACAATCAATACAGGCGGCTCTGTCTAGCGCGTCTTTGCTTCAATTACGCGTCTCGAGATATACAATATTATAGAAGGGTTACTTTTAACTTTCATCGTTAAATTTAAAAAAATATATCATTTATCTATTTATTATCATTTATCTTTAAATTTAAAAACAGACAATATTTACAATCCATCTAAGCTGAAGAATGTTTTAACTATTATCTCAGGCACTCTGTCACAGACAGGGTAGTCAATAGTCACCACAGATATTAATATATCTGTGGTAGTCATGTTTTTAATTTGGTCATTATATTACATTAATATCATAATTAATATCTAATATGTGTTTGTTTGTTAAGTTTTCAATCTTAACTACGGAAATAATCATGATGATATTTTGCGCATACACTTACGGAGGAAGGTAAAAGAGCATACGGTAGCTTTTATACAGAAATAATAATAGACATAGAAAGAAATATTATGAATTTGAAATAGACTACAGTATAATATTGTGTAAGACCAGATTTCAAGTCGCGTTCAGAAGCTAATACTGTAATAAATAAGACAAAAGAAGTAAAGCCGGGGGCAGTCGCGGCGGCAACAGACAATAAATCAGCGGCGGAGGGCGCGGCGCGGCGTAGCGCGGGAGCGCGCGGATCAAGATACTGCCTAATCGCACAATAGCTTTAAGTGGGCTAAGTTTTAACAAATTACCGTTTTATAAACATTTATCAATTTAAGGTCTTAGTGTTGCTAGTCTCTATCGTGGAAATAATGTGAAGTAACTTGATACACACTTAGTTTATTTAACTGTGAGTACACTGCAGTTGTGCGTCCTATTGATGATTGAAGTATGTCTTAAGTAACATTGAGGACCTATAGAATAATTTTGGAATCTTTATAAAATATAATATCGGTTTTTAATAGAAGAACAAGCAGCACCTAGTTAGGCATTGATCTAAATCTATTTAGTTTGTACTAACAAAAATGAATCCTTTTATATATAAAAAACAATCTGCTTGATAAACAAAATGTATGTCGATAGGTACACATTCAAACCATTTAGTAATAATAGCTTCATTACATATAAATAAAAGATGAAGCAACACAATATTTCCCAATTTCATGTCCAGCGCGCGTTGTTTGCCCGCCGCAGTAGCGTTCCCGCCAAGTGCAAGGTTACGCAAACATTTCATACGTTCATACACTCTGACACAATAAGCATAAACACTAGATCATCGGGCACAACTAAATTAGTGTAATGTATTTTTATCTGTGTAAAACTTTTTTATGTTTATTAATTAATTTGTGACTAAATAATTTTAAGATAAAATTAATATTTGACTGGTAGAGAATGGTTTTATAGAATTAGGTTCGCCATTGTACCATTTTATAAGTATAAATCAAATAAACAGATAAAAAAATATTTAATACTATTGTTATAAAGAGCTGGGCGGGCTACGTTGTTCTGCTACAAAAATTATAAAGTCGTCATAAAAAAATTTGGAGTTGAATATAGAAGAGTGAAAATATAATTCAAATCATAAAAATAGTCAAAATTAGTCTACGACATATTATGAGACCTGTAAAACACAAAAAATCATAAAAATTAGTCTAGCCGTTTAAGAACAGGGCGATAACAAACACTAGTATTACCATCATATAACTAATGGTAAGTTGAGGTAACACAATTCACAATATCATGTCCAGCTCGAGGTAATCCGCAGCGTCCCCGCCTAGTGCAAGATTACGTTTCACAGGTTTATACTCTCCGACACATAAAATAAATATTACATCATCGGACACAACTAAATAAGTGTAATATATATTAACATTTATCTTGTGTCAATAGATACACACATTGTTCTAACATATAAAGTATAAAATCGCTACCAAAAAATATCAAAAGACTCTTGATAGGACTATCGTTATTATAACCCAAGGGTTTTAAAATAGTCTTCGACCTATTCTCAGACCTACTAAATATACAAAGAAAATTTTATAGATATCGGTGTCGGAGGAGTTCAATAACAAATACTGTGAGACGAGAATTTAATATACCTGATAGAAAAATAAAGTAAAATGTGACGGCGAAACATTTGAACAATCTAATAATAGTTCCACCACATATAAAGAATGGTAAGATGAAACAATATTTCACAATGTCGTGTCTAGCGCTCGTTGTCTACCGCAGTAGCATTCATGCCAAGTGCAAGGTTACGCAAATATTTAACTCCTTCATACTACCCGACAAATAAAAATAAATAATTGATTTGCAATTTTTGGAAATTTTAGATAAAATTTATATTTGATCGACTTATTTTTGAGTATAATCATCGACATATTATTATGTAAGGAGTTTGTCTATCTTATAACAATTGTACAATGCCAACAGAATTAAATTGTACCTCAGGACGATCAGGTGCATTGTTACACCGCAGGACTAATCTTCGCTTCGTACTTACCGCCCGCTACATTTATGCACATTTAATAAATACATGAAATTTATTGAAGAAAGTGCAGTTCGACATTTATGTGACAATAAAACAAACTTTGCTTAGAATCGTGCGGTCATCAGACACAAACAAAATACCGCGTTGTCCTAATGTACATTTTTGTACGCAACAAAGATCAATCATATCGCAGAGAAAATTGATGATTATCAATTATAAGGAACAAAATTTCATTCGGCGTTATTGCCTTTTGCACGACCGTGTTGTGATTTACGAGGAAATAAATAACTTATAATATCGGCGCTCCATCGTTTAGATCGATTAATATTCGTCCCGATAATCTCACGCACTCTTATTGAAATCCATTTTGCGCCACCGATAATGGGTGTATTAATATGTAACATTTTACACGATAACACAATATAAACGTGTCGAGCTTTGCTTTTTCTTTTCAGGCCCTCAGCCGACCGGCAGGTTCGAGATCATTTAGATCGATTAATATTCGTTCCAATATCCTGCGCCCGAGCACCCGGACGCCCGAGTCCCCTTGCACCCGAGTGCCCGAGCGCCCGAGCTCAATTCGTAACATGATGGTTTCGGCTAATTGAACGGAAAACGGTAGCCCGTGGTGCTTAACAAATGTAATCTTACTTTGAACCGGTTATTTTAAAAATATGTATCTTACTTACATGTAAAATGTTCTTAAAGCGGGGACTTTAATCAGTTCATTGAATCGATATGAAATAATAAAGCCTTATGATATGACTCCGGGTTGTATTGTTTGAAAATTTTATAAAACAATAACACCAAATAATAGGTTTGTTACAAACATAGGTAACAGCTGGTCAAAAAGATAATGCCACCCAATTATTTTTAATTTTGATGCACTAATTTGTCGATTTTTATTATCGTATAAAGATAGCAAAAGAGCATACAGTCCACCTGATGGTAAGTGGTCACAGCCGCCCATGGACATCAGTAATCATTCCCAAGTAGGTACGATTAAATCATACCTAAGCTTGATCACAGATGCGTTGCTACCCCTGAGGACTTAAATGTTCGTCTCATGTATAAGTATAGCCGGCAACCACGCCTCTCTAAACCAAAACACAAGAATTGCTTCACGGAGGATTATAAGGGGGGCGTGGGACCTCCCCGGTTAAACTAAACGAGTTCTACCACCTTGACAATTCGTACATATATCTTGACTTATTTAATTCTATTTGGATTTTACTAACTTAATACACAGTACAAAGTTTGGGAAAAAAAGCGGGCGACACATGTGTAGTTAATTGCGGCGCGCGTGTAGCCGGCCTGTGGCCTGCGGGCGGCCGCGTGTAAACATCCTACGTCGCCACGCACGTGATCGTACTTCTAATGCACTTGTTGCTTCCAGTGTTCAGTTTAACACTCGCGTATTGTGTAGTTGTGTTAGGAGACTAATATAGATGTGATGTCCAACAATAGACAGGGTCATTAGATAGTTCACATATTTTTCGAAAATAAATTTATGCCGGTTATGTTGAATTACGAGTAAGTATTGGCGGTAATGTGAAGTATTAACGATCCAAGAAAATCTTGTTTCTTTCTTTTTAATCTTTATATACAGTATAACCGTATTATAAAGTATTACTGTATCTACCAAATAAACGATTATGGCGGTTAAACAAATCTCCTAGGGCACAATCACAAGGAATGCAAGAGTATAATTTCACATATACCTAGTCGGTATAACGGACCACGGGTAGCCTACTCGTGTTTAAAGTTAATACACCTGCAACTTCCACAAAAATTGTATTTTTATACGTCACACATCTAATTATTAGTCGTTACGATTAACCGTACCTTTTTTAACATTGTTGATCAAATGAAACTACTCACAAAGTGAAGTAACGGCTCCTTTGGTTTGGACAGTTTGGACCTTTGATTTGATTTGGATTTGATTTAGACCTAAATATACTTACACGAACGGTCAGTATGATGTAGGGACAAATTAGAGGAAGAGATAGCAATTTCTTTATTTATTTAGCACTACGATATGAAAAGAATTCTTTATTAGGCTCGTTCGCGCCACACGTTCGGCACACATTTCAACCTAGCTTTGTAAAGAGGTAACATATCTATCCTATATGTATATGATTATTGGTTTAAAGTAAGTATTGGTTTAATATAGCCGACATAGTGCACCGGTCAGGAGTCGGTCGGAAACAAGCTTCCATATCGGCGCCGGAGCACCTGCGCGCGGTTTCCGGGTCACCGCTGAGGAGGAACCGGTCGCTCACCGTTAACAACCTACGAGTTGCTTCAAGAAAACGTTATCAGTTGCTCATAGACATCGTTGTCACAATACTAACAACGGAATTCTAACAAATGAAAATACAGACATTTACAAAACACCCCCTGTGTTTTGTAAACCAGTACTTAATTGATAACTTTCACTCGGACAATTGGCAACACATGACATTTAGAAGGTAGGTATACTATAAGATGCTATAGCTATTTTGTACTAAAGTAAACAATACAAAGGTAAACAATACAAGGATCCAAGAAGTGACATATTAAATCTCTTCAAAATTGATACTGCTCTTGTTCATTCTTTTGTATAAATAAAAAACAAATTGTCGATAATTCTAGTGAAAAAGACTGACCACTTAAGTGTTTCATTCATGAATGCAGTATAAAAGAAATAACAGGCATCAACTATGTAATCTCTGGCGACATCTTCTACGTGGACTGGAAAAACACTCATTCCAAACATCAAACATACATAAATCAGTCGAATTGTCCGGCATTTGATGGACGGTAGCGATCCATTTCTTATAGAAATATTATGTACGTACCAATAATAATCTGCGAAAAGATAAAAACTGGTTCTGGTTATAATAAAATTATTGCAATTATTGCATATGTCATAAAACAGTCAAGCGCATGCGCATCAGTGGAATTGTTTCACGTCCCTTCGTTGCTTCAGTAATCATTGGTCATTTTTGTGCTGCAGTAGGATGTGGTTTGTAAACCGGGTTGGCACTTACTGTAGCTACTAAATTGAGTATTGTGTGGATTTCTCAATTCTTCACAATAAGGAATAAATTTTATTTTTTGTAGCGTAATTCAATATTTAATGTATGATCATACGTCACATCTTCATCTTCATCATTACAAATTGTTCTTCTTTGATTACTGGACAAAAGTCGTGCTTCGTTGTGAGAAACATTTAGATTAGACCGTAGTACACCACTGGACAAGTACAAATCTGTACACCTTAAGAATTTATACAACGTCTTATATATGTAGGCTTCCTCACGATGTTTTTCATCACCGAACATTAAGTCAACCTTGTAATTTTAATTACGATTAAAAGAAAATAGAGATACGTCGCTTGTTTTCAAACTCAGACCTCAGAATAAATGGTCGAAATCTTCACCGGCTCTCACTGCTTATACTATTATGGTAATGGATAATCATGACTTCTTCATTGAATATTGACAAGTCGGGAAATACTATGAAAGTAACTTACATGTCATCGTTTTTTCCAACGAATCGAATGTAGGTAGGTACATATAACTTTAGAGAAAAATGTTACAACGTAGTATGTAGCCCTGACTACAAATAACGTAATTTCCATAACATTAAAATGTTTAACTATTTCAGTTTTCTTCGAATTAGTAGATGTATTTTTTACAGTCTAAAGTTCGTCATACACCCATGTATAAGTGCAATAATAAGATAAGTAGGTGCCAAGTTGTTTTAGATGATTACTTGAAATTGAATCACATCACAGGCCCAATTTATTTGAGGACATATTTGAATTTTGAACAACTAATCTACACTCATTTGATTGTATATTGCTGATGCTGTTGTATTAAGAAACTTTCCTGCCAACAATCACGGTGGTTAAAGCTGCGTACACTTTCCTCGGCGCTCGTAAAGTAGAGGCACGTAATTGGAAAACGCTGTCGCTCGCTGGCCCGCTCCTCTCATTAACATTCAAAATTATTTCACCTCCGCTCCCGAACACCGTTTTTGTCCAATCATTGAGCCACCGCCATTAGCCTTGTCAGAAAGTACAATATAACGTTAAATGCTAATCGCAGTGCAACAATGATATAAATGTTGTGGTAGAACTTCCTTCGCAGGCCCTTGTTTCGAAATATGGTAACATTTCTTAGGACAGAATTAGTGAATTAGCATACAGTCCAACAGAGGGCAAGTGGTAAGTACCTTCGATGGATACATGTGTTTAATCAAGCTAATATCGAGATGGGAATGAAGTCCTACTTGAGTCCGACCACAGATGCATTGCCACCCTTAACCTTAAATAATTGAGATCAGTAACAATCCTTACGAACCAAACTCAAAATTACTAATAATAAGCAACTACAACGCGGTAGAATTGGGCAGGTACGGTGGTCGTACTAACTCGGTCGTACTATCTTATAAACATTCTGTACCACTAATATTTACCATTAATAGTACGAGTATAGTTAAGCTAGATGCTCGGCATTTTTACCTTAATAGAAATATAAATAAATAAATATAGCCTTTAAAACATTATTGCATCAATCATTTAAAGATTTTAAAGCATCCAGGCACTTGTGAGTCGACATTTCATCGTTACGGAATAACCGAAAGAAAATCTTTACACACAGGCCCCAAAACAAGTTGTTTGTGGGTCGGCGGCCGCCAGAACACCGACTGCGACCCCGATCTCGCCTCGACAAGTTACGTTGACTGACCGTTATCACGGCCAAATTAAAAGCTTTGAAACAATTATGTCGCTCAAAATGCGTTCTCAATTCGATCTTAAGAATTTCAAAATTAATTTCAGAATAAAGCAGTCAGGGTATTAAAATATGATATTGAGATCAACCCTTCCAACGTGTCTTAAATCCAAGCGCCACTTTCTCCCGTTATTTTAATCGGATAATGGCGTATACAGATATGTATACAGCCGACAGGTCAATAGCTTCGCACTACGCAATAGTTTCTGCCTTACATCATTTTGTCACTTCTTTTGGTTACAGATTTTTTGCTTTATTTTCACTTTTATGGATACTTATGAGTACGTTACTTCCGTTTCTGAATATATGCCTGGCAAAATGTGTTCAAAATTTTATTTATTTATTTATTTAACAGTTTATGTACACATTCTTAATAATAGAAGATGTTTAAAAAATTTTGTACAAAGGTACTGCTTATTTCATTTTGAAATTTCTTACAGCAGACCTGAGATAGATGATTGTTTATTGTTATTGATTATTGTTTATTTTTTTTTTATTTTATGATGATTGTTTGAGTAGTTAAGGAGTAAAAGCGTAATAACGAAGAAATTCACATTTGTATTTATAATATTAATTAAAATTCTTATAACTATTTGTGTTTCTATGTAACCAATTTGGGTGCAAATAGCATTTCGTTTTTTTAGCATCAAATATGGTAGATTAAAAAATATGCAAGTATTATTTCATTAATTATTTATGATCCGCTAAAATTGAAAACTGGTAACAATTTCACTACTCCGATCATAAGCGGAATCCTTTACTATACAGAATACCTTGACTAGTCTCTCCATTTGTTTACAAAATCTGCACATGATCAAATTGAAAACATTAGGGGAAAAAATAAGTAAATCCAATGCGCATTTATGCAAATAGATGTTAATATTCAAACCGGCCACGATTTTATGGAGCAGGAAGCATGATGCGCAGTCCAACTCGAGGTCTTCCCATCCACCATTCAAACGCTTTAATCCACGTAACTATATATTGGAATAGTAAATATGTATACTGTTTGTAGCATCTCATACACATTCTGCCTTCTATCTTAGTAAGCTAAGTAACTAAGTAGCTACTTTTTTTTTGGTGTTTAGGTCAACGTTGATTATTCTTCTGACAAAGTGGAAATTACTCGTAGATGCTCGGTCCATTCAATATTTTGAAACGGTCGACTTCCGCAATTTTATCCAATGTCAAGGTTGTTCAAAAACAACCTTCTGAAAGTTGACGTTTATTTTATTTTGGAACTAAATTTAGAAAAGTAAATACGTGAAGTTGCAGCTGAGCGGCACAAAACGCATGTTGATTACTTAACCTATTGACCTTTTGTACTAAAACAGTCTTGTGACACAGCGTACGAGTATGTTACTTGAAAACACGAAATGTGCTTTATACAGAATCATAACACCTAAGACAGATGAAAGGTGTCAAGAGTCTCCGAAATCGGCGTGTTTGTATGAGGAGAGTTATGAAAGTGGAAGAAGCTAGGCGAGTATGTCAGGACCCTGCCATTTGGCACTCGATACCCTCTGACTACCCCGTTAGGGATTTGGCGAGAAGATGTGTGTGTGTGTGTAACACCTTAGAAGCAAAATACTTAAGATTTTTTATCGTGTAAAGGTAGCAAACGAGCATACAGTCCACATAATAGTAAGTGATTACTACCACCTATGGCCATTAGTAATCATCCCCAAGTACGATTGAATCGTACATGATCGTACTTGATCGTGGTTGATCACTCATATAATGCTACTCCTAAGTACTAAGATGTTCGCCTCATATGTAAGTATGAGCTCGTATAGCCAGCAAACACTCTTCGCCAATGTGAAACACAAGAATTGCTTCACAGAAGATAATGAGGAAGGTGATGGTACATCTCCAATCGAACTACGCAAATCTTACCACCTCGCAAGTTGTGTTTAGGCAATGAATATAAAGCTTACACACATTGTGTTTAGACAAACAGAAACGCGCGTACTAGTCTAGTAGTACCTAGTAGTGTCCATTTACCTCTATTTGGTCGTGTTGCTGACTTGTTGCTCGTATTGTTTTTGTGCAGCATGACGCAGCGTTTCTGAACGTTGCGGTACTTGCCATATTGTGTAGACGATGTTTTATAACTATACATATGTTGCCTCCGTAATAAATTACGGTTAAAATGAGGTCTGATTGGTGTTGAGTTGGTAACACTTATTTTTTAAATATAAGGCATATTTATGCCCATTTATGAATGTTTTGCCAATTTTAAAAGTTCAGTTATGTTTCTGTGTGATATTTAAATACGTAGCTTGATATTTTAACCAACTTTACATATATTTTTTAAAATAATAATAATAATAGTTTATTTCCAGAAAGAAAAAGAAGAAAAAGGATACTAAGAAAAAATATTGTGTGATTTTTATATGCAATCGGAACGAGCCATCCTTTACGTTTATGTTTTGCTGCGGAAGTTACGGGTACGCAAAAGTGACCTACTAAGAAAATGTTTAATAGTTCAAGGATTTTAATGAACACAACTCGAGGGTCTTCAAAAATTGCAGGAGACACTAGCATTTAATTTTCTTAACCTCCAACACAAGAGTATTAAGGCGAGCAACAAGTGCAGAGGGACTAGTACTGTAGTACTGCTAGTGAGTGAGAGCCGCGCTCAGCCGGTTTGTTGGATCAGCTGCAGCTATGCGGAAATTGAGATTATGTACGAACAAACGCCCGCTACCAACAGTACCAACCACAGTTAGCCTTACGAACTCTACCTGCGCTCCAACTAAATTACTCAGACAATACTTACCGCTATTTTGATGTGATTAATCAACGTACGTAAGCATGAAATTTGTATATCAAATGTTAATAATACGATCGGCCAAGTGCAAGTCTAACTGCAATTCAGCAAGGCAATCGTACCACTAACAGATGGCGTAATAACAAAATAACGGTTTCAAAGGAACTCCTTTATTTTTTTTAATAACACTATTTTCTTATTCACTTGCTGTTATAGGTAGCATAATGGTTCAAGAGATGCTTACGTGTGACAGAAGGACGGAAATACAGCGAAGTCATATCAATAGAACAAAGAGCATTGGCAACCATTTTTAGGACTACTTCCGATCTTAAAAATGGTAATATTCTTAAAGAGATCTCTCTTACAGGAACCAAACAGAACGAAAACCTTCCTGTACTCATAAAGACAGATGTTACACCCGTGACTAGAGGCCTTATTTGAACAAATATCTTACATATTATAGTATTATCACTTATATCTTCCAGATTAGACGTTTTACGGCCAATTCAGTGGGCGTTTAGATACTAGTTTGTACTGAGGTGCCTGGGATCACCACTTGAGCGGCCATAAAATACAGAAATGTATTACTTCCTCCGTCGTATCGCGAGGATATCGAAACTGCAATGTAATGAAAAGACATTATCGAGGAGACAGTATCGCGGAGGGATCGGCACAAACCGACAGGTCGGCTGACGTAGCGCTGCTCAGCGAAAGGACTCAGTAATAAAATCTATATATATAAAAGGCAAAACTGATTAACTGACTGACATACAAACGCACAGCCGAAACTACTGTACCTAGAAACTTGAAATTTGATACAGGGTTTTCATGATCTAAGTGAGCACAAAGAAACGATTTTTCGAAATTTTACCTCCAAAGGGTTTTCGACTTTTACGCGAACGAACTCGTGAGCAAAAGTTAGTTTTATTATAAATGAGTAGGTACACTGACAGACTATGTCAGCATTTAAAAATCTGCACAACACCCTCACCTATCAGACCCAACTTGGATTTCCTCTCAAGTTAGAAAAGATGACTCCTGATTTTATAAAATATGCGGGTATGTGAATAAACACTGTGTAAAATTTAAAAACAATCAAATAAATAGCTTTGGGATGTGAAACCGCAGGCAGCGTGAAACCTGCCTTTGTTTCCGGGATTCAATAAGTAGGTAATGCATTTATTAGAAAAAAAAAGCTTATTTCAACCCTTGTGCTAAATCTGTTTTGGCTAACGAGTACAAATTTTCAACGACCAAATTTTCCATTTTTTTTCTTTTATACACATTTATAGAATAAAATAAACCTATATGATAAAATGTTACTGGTCTACAAATTTCGAATAGTATCAACATTCAGAGATACCGCCTTCGAGTGTACGAAATGTTCAATTACTGTTTGTTGGCCGTAACAATTCAATATTGCTTGTAATTTATTCTACTTATACATAGTAACTCTGTCTGTCTAGACAATAAATATAGCCGACAAGGATTAAAATCTACTTAAGTAGCCATGCACTTAATCGGTATACATATTTTCCTACAGTGTGCTGTTAGTGCTTGCGGTTGCAAGATTTAGTTACCGAGTTAAGTTGATCAAAAACAATATGCAAATTTGGTTTAAAAATAAAACATTGGTATAATGAAATGCTGCGGAGGAATTAACGGTTTATGACGAATAGCAAACGTGTTGTTTTAATATGCCGTGAGACTGCGCGTCTTCCGGCGAGCGGCGAGGCCGAGCCGCGCAATAGCAACCTCGGCCAGACCTCTGGACGGCTTTGAATTTTATTTTTGCAATATTGTACATGTACATTAGCTTTGCAATATAGACGTTAGAAACGTGCCTGCCTATCTGACGGTATTTTTTATCGTATAATCGTAGAAAGCTATCATACAGTCCACCTGGTGGTAAGGTTCCTGCCAATCCAAGTACGATTGTACCTAAAGTTGACAACAGATACAGTGTTACTTCTAAGGAATGTTTGCCTCGTATATAAGTATAGCCGGTAACTATTCTTTTAGGAAACCGAAAAGCAAGAATCCTATAAAAAACAATACAGCCGTGCCGCTCTTTTGCTCGATTTGGCGGGGACACTGCCGTGTCTCCAGATTCCTTAACAGAGGATTATCACCCTGGTCAACCAACATGAGATCCACCTGTTAGTATGTGGTAACTGCCATTATTAATCCCATAAACATCAGTAATGGACACCAAATAACATTTATACCTGTTTCAATCAATTTTAACAAAATTTCATGTTTAAGTGAGACTGACATTCTACACCTCACGATGGTGTTACCTAATAGTTCGTCTTTGTAATGGCATGTAAATACCGCCAAATCAAAAGCAAGTAGGAACTCAACTCGTGAATTAATAAGGTATTATTAAAACAATAATTTAATCACAATTCTAAACACGATTTTCTAAACGTGGAGTATGAATTTGTCAAATCAAAAAACTTATAGGTGCAATTCGTGTAATGTTTACAAACATTTTTTATGATTGAATTAGAACTATCTATATAAAATGAGCGTGTGACTATTAACTTTTAGCAGAGTTGATTAAACACAATAACTTTTCACAGACTTTTACGACAATAGTCTATAGTTGTAATACTGCGATTATTGTTTGGTCCATGTTCCAAACAGCCAATAACAATGTGCAAACGAAATTAAACCCGTTAACAAGGTACGCAAATAGACCGCAAAGTGTGAATAATGCGCCCAAACCGAGTGTTTCACAACCACAATTATCGAATCTGCGCAACGCACTTACGATATTATACAACAATTACTGGGAACGCAGAGGATGAACAGCTTAGAGTCTTGAAAAACTATAAACTACCAAAAACATTTGCATGTAAAATGTTGCCAAGACAAGACCACTGGCTCACAATGTCAACTTTACAAATGTATGTAGCTTATTAAACTTGACTACAGAAATTAAAACTCAGATTCTCCTTTTTGTGTATGTAACTTGTATATGTCGTTTTGTTTTCTTAATGTTTTCCTTTACTTGGTGTGCACAATAAAGTATATTGTATTGTATATTGTATATTATAAATGACAACTCGCGTAATGAAATGAGATTTATGTTTAAATGCACAGTGCTAAATGCAACATTTGAAGAGGACAGGTTGCGTTTTTAGCTGCAGGCAAGTGTCGGTACACGCTTCTGATGTATTTGAGAGCACATCCGGGTATTTCCGGTAATCTTTTTACCGGGTGGTTGAAGTTGAAGGTGGTTGAGGTATTTCGAACGGGGGGTACTGCCGCCAACCTCATGGTCCTTCGTGAAGCAATTCCTGTGTTTCGGTTTCGGAGACGCGTAGTTGACTATCTATATGATTATACTAACAGTCTTCTGTTTGTCCTCACATACCATTAGATAAATTGCAGACTCTATAAAAATGTGCCTCATTAGCACTTTCAAGCAATCGTTGTATGGGGTTTTAAACGTATTCAAATTTCTATTTTCTTTTGTAGCTCTATCAATTCACTGATGTTGAAATTCCGTGGCTGTAATTACCTAGTCATAAATAGGTGTGCAATTTCAAAAACATTTTCAAACAGCCAAAAACGAAACGTATAGCATACGCCGTGTAATTAAGGCAAGCACAGCTATGCTAATTCTAGGGAAACACTCTCTTCAACGCCTCTCATCTCGACCTGGCGCCTTTCCCAGTGTAATAATACGAATTTCTCCCCCTAAGCAGCAACAGACACAAGACAGATATGCGATACTTCACATGCAAATGGTTTTATGTAGCATTAACCTTTGTTTTGAGTTATGACGAAATAACTCATATTCATTTTGATAGACGACATACATTTGCGGATATTTTTATACGTTTTATTCTTATAGGTATTTTAATCTATTTTCCCTTAAAAGTAGTCTAAAATACCTCGATAGAAATCAGAAGCAAAATTGTGTGGTAGAATTACAATTTTTAGTGGTTATAAATGAAACAAAAATTAAAAATTCAATATTTAATTATGCTTAAAGAATACGTACCTGCTACATACGATTTTGTAATAATAATTAGAACTTCATTCACGAATTCAAGATTTGCATCTACAAATGGTCATCAATCAGTGAATATTATTGAGCGTTTCTCAACATAAAACATAAACTAAGTATCGTCCAAGAAACAGAAATCACAAAACTGTTATTTTTTCATAAATGGTATTGTAAGTTGCCACTTCATATTAAAATTTTGAATCGATAAAAATGTGACATTGAATTTTTAAAGCTCTTGCCGCTTTTCTAGTTGTTTAAAACACGCATAAGCCATTTATCTGCAAGAAGACTTTGAAATTGGACGCAGATGGCATATAATTCGTCAATTTCCCGAGTTTCCTTCAAAATAATGCGTTTTACTTGGAAATGATTACTAGGTTGTTCTGTCCCTGATAAATTTCGATTAATTTTCATTCCATTTTTAGTACCATATATATTGAATTCTCATAAAACCAATGTTACATTGTAAGAGATTCCGAAAAGGGTGAAGAAGAGTGTCAAGTCTCGCGAAGATAACCCATACGCGAAATCTCTTTACAAGAATTTTGTAATATAATTACGCGTGAATAAAATAATAAATAAAAAAATAACCTTTACTTTTAAAAAAATCCGCCAACGCATGCTGTGTACACGATATCTCTTGTGGCAATCAATACTGCAGGCGCAAAATGAATAGAAGAGTGAAAGTGCAAGTGGGATACGAAAGCGCACTGATGTGGGCATACAACCACCTTT
>DWNR01001369.1:0-15315 GCA_018250455.1 Polygonus leo
CATCAAAGTCGGTCCAGCCGTTCCAGATATTAGCCGGAAGAAACAAACAAAAATTGTAAAAAATATTATTTTGTTATATGTATACCATGTATACAAAGGCATTTAGTAAAAAGCAGTTATTTTTATATTACAAACAGACACTCCAATTTTATTTATTTGCATTGATAATTCCAGTAAAATTATTAGTAATACAATGATTTATAGATTTCATAAATTAAAGTATGTTACTTGAAAAAAAATCCTTTGCTAATGCCCGAACGGCCCACGCGTCTATTGTTATTCCATTGACTTATTGCTATTTACAGTGCATTAACAGATTTCATTATACACTTTCTAATATGTTTGTATGACGCATATAAGTATGGTAATAATACAACGCTTTATTGAAGTGTTGAAAAAAAATCCTTTTCTAAATCTAAAGATAGGCAATGAAATTAAGTGTTACAACAAAGTTAGACGATACTTAGACTTTGCCAGGTGGTAGAATTCATATAGCTCGAACGGGGAGGTACCTTCGCACCTCTCGTAATCCTCAGTGAAGCAATTGTTGCGTTTCGGTTTGGAGAGGCGTGGTTGCCGGCTACACTTATACACGAGGCGAACATCTTAGTCCTCAGGAGTAGCAACGCATCTGTGATCAAACTTAGGTATCGTTTAATTGTACTTGGGGTTGATTACTGATGTCAGGTGGACTGTATGCTCGTTTGCTACCATTATACGATAAAAAAAATCTAAAGTGAGGCAATGAAATTAAGTGTTACAACAAAATCCGAAAAATACTTAGACACATTGGTTGTTGTAAAATGTCCTACATGCAGTGAAAACGTTTAAAGGCCTAATTGAGGACCGCGCAAACTGCACTCGGCGGAGTATGAAAGCAAAACTGGAGTGGAGTTTTGCAATAATTTTCTCGATTGAGTTCACTGCACGTATTGCAGGTAGCATTCAATATGAAGCTCACTTTGAGTTCACTTGTTAAACTATCGTTATAGTTGGAATTGTTCTCGCGCCGGAGCCCGCCCGTTCCCTGCCGCTCCCGGTCTTGGCGATTTAATTAAACTTGTTATTTGTACGTTTTATTTCACAAATGGGCCCGTGTTCGCTTTGATTGTATGTCGGCTCGTAAGTGAACCTGTGTCTGTGCAGTCCTGGAACGGACATCGCTTTTCGATGCGCTAGTTCAACAATGAAAAATGCTCCAAAATACATGCCTCTAGTGCCTAACTGTCTAATATAAAAATTGTGAAGTTGCGAATATTTTGTTTGTTACGCCTTCACGTCTTAACTACTTAACCCATCTTTATGATTTGTTTATACACATCGTCACGGGGACATAATAGAATATGGTGTCAGTGTTATATTTTATACAAAAATGCTGTTTCCTACGGATATACGATAGAACGTAAAATAGAAAATAAAATGTGACGAAATTGTGTTTTTCTGTGAAACCGATACTTATAAAGTTGTTCAACAGTAAAACATCGCTTACATTTTGGCTACTACAAACACATAGACTAAACTTCAAATTTGTTACAAAAAGTAGTTGTCACAGGCTATATGTTGCTGTTGTATGTAGCTTCATAGACTACGTTTTGCAGCTGTGGTATGATTTACGTTGTGGTTGTGCTCTTCAACAAATATCATAGATAATACATAACAAGTAAAATAGAAATTAGCCATATTGTGTAGTCATATTCTTATAACTCCTAATAAAGTAAATTATTAAAAATTGCTCAGTTTTAGGTTTAAATTTCGCTACCATTCCAATTTTATTTTAACACTTAATTAATTAATATAGACTTAATTAATTTGTGTAGTTAAAATAATAAAATAGTTAATGTCACAAAGTCACAATAAATATTAAAAATGTAAACATTTCCTCATTGGAAAGTCAAGGTCAAGGATGTAAGAAATATTACATATAAACTGATCAATTGGAAGCAAGCGGATAAATTGGATTAAAATGTCATAATTTATTAGGTGTATTTTACGTAAGCGGCAGTTAAAAATATAAATTTCCGTTGACATTCGTTTAAATACATAAAATGATTAATTTCTTATTGTACAGCATGATATGAAAATAGCCTATCCTAGCCTATCCAAACCTATCTAATTAAGTAGAGTAACTTATGTACAAAATCGATCAACGTAAAAAGTTATGCGTGGTCATACATAAAAAATATATATACGCGACGAATTGAGAACCTCCTCTCTTTTCTGAAGTTGGTTAAAAAGTGATTTAATTCCTGCAGTATATAATCATACTTATTGCTTTGTAAAGGACTATAGACTGCTCTACCATGGTATATCTATTCACTACCAATGCATGTTAGTTAAAAATATCCTTTTTCTTAAAAAACAAATCAAAGATTCTCGTTAAACTTTACAGCTTGATTTGAATTTGGATAAAGAACAATGCTAAACAATTCGCTACAAGTGAGATAAAAAGTAAAGGCTTTTAAACAAATTAGTTGAGCCTTAATGGAAACATAAGAGTTAGTCGGGCGGATGTCGAAGAACAATTAGAAGTTTTTCTCTTGCTTCATTAACAACGTCTGTGAAGAAAGTTGAAAATAAACTTTTTGACAACTTCTGGTTCATAGTATGTTCGGTTACTTCTCAAAGTACGTTAGGAATACTCTCACAAACTACTTCATACGGCCACATAGCATTATGGCAATCTTTAAGTAATTAACTGATTCGAGGTCGCGTTTTGCGGAAGTGCGTACAAATAAATTCAAACGAGTTAGAAATATCTCCGCATTTTATAAACAACAATTTTCCGCAACTATTGTTAAGAATGCAATATAAAATGCAACAATACATTTTCAATGGAAACAATACATTTTAAAGTATGTATACACAATTAGACGTTTAAAAGTTAATTAATATTCGTGAGCAATTAATTTGATGTAATTATAGGAACACTAATTGCATTTCAATACGATGTGGTGGAGGGAAACAGATATGATACTATCGATTTTATTTATAGTAATATTTTAATTTAGTTTAGGCAGGATAATAAAGAAGGCATTGATGGTTACAATCACTGTAAAACATAGAGTATTACGGTTGTATTCGCTCTTAGCAATGTTAAAAGTTGATTGTTTTACTTAATATACAACTTTTATTATATAATACATATTAAAAATTGGGTAAAGTCATCAGTAACTCTGATTTATGTGTAACAAACCGTAGTGATCAGGCAACCATTCTCAGCGTCGAAGATTGATGTTACGTCGCTCCCGGTCGCTACGGCGAAGCACCACGGCTGTCGTACAATAAATTAAACGCAACTCATATTAGAAGACACGTATTAAGACTCACTATCATCCCACTTGTACCTTCGATGTAGATCCTATGCGAGACAAGGACGTAAATAGAAAAGTCACGGCAGGACCGCTTTTTTGTTATTCCACGAAGAGACAAACCGTTATCCCGTAACTTTGTTACTTTAATGAAGACTAAGATAAAGACCTTTGTTTCACAAGAGCATAGAACTGTCCAAGCCTTGTCTAAAATGTATGCCTTACCGAGTTACTTTCTATTACGTTTTAAGCAAATCTTGTCTTTGTTTTATAAATACTTAACCTACTTCTACTTAAATAATATTTAATTAGTGTCGTTTTTATAAACCTTTTCAAGTATAATTATTATAAGTAGCATTTACGTATCCAAGTATATTTTTTCTGAGACACAGTTAGAAACGGCAACGAATCCTCATTAAAGCACCATGAAAAGAAATATTTCTTGCTTATTTGGGTTAAACATTATGTGTAGCAACAACTATGCGAGTGAAGCGATCTGACCAGATTACTTGGCCGGCCATGGCGTACCTATCTGCAATCGGTAAATGGTTACTTTAAGTCTCGATATGCGAAGCATTCCCCACGGAATGTCACCGTCGTTGTGGTGTACTTATATGTGCTCCGGCGGACTGAATTTTTTCTTATCGCCGATGCATTTTCTGCAAGTTTTCAATGTGAGCGACATGAACGCACCGCTCTAGTCTTGTTGTCCCTGTCTTATTTTTTGCACGAAACCTCGCATTAGTTTTGTTAATGTTTTTGAGGAAGCCATATAAATTTCGAGATCTGAATGTCGATAAATTTAATAAACGGCTTAGGCTTTACAAATATCAATAGGTTATTTTGGTTAACCATTCTAATGTGATTAATAGCGATAACGCGTTCAACCTTTTCTATAAAGTACTCCATTGTATTTATTTAAAAATATATTGTTTTTCTAATAACCACGCCGTGTTGAATGCATAATCGCTTTCAATTTTTGTTACACCATCAGCGCCAATTACTAAGTGCCTAATGATTCGACCGCCTCCAACGATTGCCTACATTTTTTCATTACCGCCTTATTCTCTTCGGGTGTGGATATTAAGCCGGCAGTAATAACCAGCTCCACTCCCGTCATCCATCACGGGCGCTGCAATCGTTTCGCTGTCAGTTCTATTCCGGGACGTTCCGTTTTCGCTAATGATTCCCCGTCGCCGTGAGATCATGCGACATTTACAAAGGCCGATTGTACCGACGATTTGTACGTGCAAATGGCTTCTCGATCTCGTATCTCCTGAGGTATTTATTCGAGGCGTTTTTGTCCACGCGATTCATCTATATTGTGCATTAATCCAAAGGCAACACGATTTGCAAAAGTTGTTTGCAAACGTAGCGTCCACCGGCGGGCGTGCGGCTCGTATAAATAAAAGCACACATCCCGGATCGCGTTCCACGTGAGAGCGTTTATAATTTATTTGCGTCGCAGTTTTCTGGCGACGATTTTCCCACAGGGGCGGTGTCTCAAACGAACCGCTCCCGCCCTTTATGTGGTTTTTTGTGGCGACACAAAATACCCCAGTGGAAAACATTCAGTGATAACTGGTAACAATCGCTGCCGCCCGGATGCTCCCCGCCATTCCGTGCATACCTCGCGTTGGACCTCGACTGATACTTTTTCATCTAGCACCGCATCGCTGGCCGAAAGCTTTCGACTCTCGAGACTCGTGACTGGACCCACGAATGACCGTCGATATATTATTCCACTCATAATTGTTTTGTACGAATTTCGAGTTCGATATTTGATTGATAATTCAATAGTACCATATAGTAACGTCGATGCGTCTAAAGTAATCTCAATGCTAAAGTTGCCAAGAGAGAGGCAAACTGACATTTAAGCTAACTTACTGCAATTCGAAGTTGTAGTTATATTTCGTTTACGCTAGGTAGCTACAGATTGCTGGGAATAGTATCAAGTTGTATAAACGATTTTCGTACGGTCTATTATTCAATTTTATTGTTAGCCAGAGTTATACTGTAGGTATAATATAGGTATTAAAATAATATACTATTTCATATATACACAACAAAGTTTTGATGGAAATACGTACGATGAATGTATGGTTAAAAACTACTTCAAATATGATGCCAAATGTCGAATCATGTCAATTCAATCACCAACATCGGATATGTCGAACATACTAGACAAATCTTTGGCACCTGAAACTCGTACCATAATCAGGGTTTGCAACATTTATTTTAGGTATCTACTAACATTCGACATATTTGTATACCTAGGAGTCTCGACTGAATTCATAGAAACAGAACATTTTCACGCTGCGCTCCAGTACAAGTAGGCAACGTTTTTATTAATGTCCCATTGTTTCTTAATCGCCGGGCCAGATTTGATATAGCGATAAGTTTCCGTTAAAAGCGTAATGTTAAGTAAAGCGGTAAGGTCGCTGCCGGTTGTTTTTCGACCGAAAAGCGTTGCCGTCAGATCTTAAGCCCGATTTCTATTATCTCACACTTCGATCGCCGTTTGACAGACATTGCTCTTGTAGTTAAGGGGATGTCGATTATTCAAAGGTACGATAAATAAAATTCTGCCCATTGAAACCTTAATTAAAATTTCTCGTGCATACCATCAAATACCTTATGTTTTGGTACGGTATTTATTTTATTGTATTAGCGTGGGTTTTGGAGTTCGTTAGCGGATGAAAGTAAGGTCACACGAAAAAATATTTATCAATGTTAATAATCCTAACTATTATAATGGGAAAAGTTCTGGGCGAAAGGAAAGTTGAAAGGAGACGCGAAGTTTGGCTCCGAAACATACGAAAGTGGACGGGGATCCTGTGTGCCGCCTAAGTGTTTAGCTACGATATAGATACAAAGATATTTTAAAACATTTACATAATACATGACTTATTTTTGTTATGCCTTGTATGAGCACGACCATATGAAATATTACTTTTATGCATTCAATACAAAATTTACTTATTTAATTGTAGTTACTTCCTTTGCATGGACTCTATACCACGTTGATCGTAATAATCCTACTATTTCAAAAAAGTATAAACTTAATTAAAACTGGTATACGTTATCTTCAGCGAGCGGCGAATACATTCGCTTTATAAGTAGACAGACAAATATTAGCTAATAGTTAGATATGATTGGAAAGTAAATGTTTTATGAATGTTAAGATGTGACAACTGAGTGTACCGTGAGCTAAATGGTAATTAGTCTTAACTTTTCAATGTTTGACTATTCATTGCAGTGGCAGCACTGCCGCTTAGATCTCACGCCACATATCGTTGTTCCACTTTACTGACAATAAATCGTATGTTGAGCGACTCAGTGACTTGTATATATTATTATAATTAACAATAGCAGCATTATACGCGATTTCCAAACTAAGCGGCGCGACGGAGATCGTTTGTCACGAACAAATTGCTATTTATGAGGATTATCTGTGCTTAAACATTGTAAACTCTTATGTTTTAATGGACTGATTTACGTGACGCAACTTGTTTACACAACGTTTCGTAGTGACAATTTTGTAATTGACTTTACGAGTATCTATCGATCGAGTTTATCTGTAATAAAGTTATTTTATAACATAGAGCTAATACGACGAGTGCCTGAAAATCCCTTTAGCAGATATCTCACCTCCGTACATTGTTTCGACCGCAAACGGTACGGCTCATAAATAAGGCATTGCTATTTAGCTAACAATCGAGCTTCGATGGGCATTTGGTCAGATTCCGAGGCAGGCAGCCGTGGCAGCCACGTGTGCTCGCCTCCGCATGCCTCGGACTGAATATGCAATCCTAGCTACTTGAATTTTGGCCCCTATGCCGAATATTCCATGCACATCGAATATAATGTTGGCGAATAATGCATGTACCAAATCGAACCCGGTTGGAAATTCAAACGTTGATCGAGCATTTCAATTCCTGGCATAGCTCTATTTATGTGTTGCACGAAATAAAGACCTCTAAAGTACTATAAGTGCCATGTGGAATATTGTTCGTACTAGATATAACTGCTTACTTGAAGCATAGACGGATAGTGTCACACTTTCTAAGAATTAAATATACACCTCAAGGACATGCCTACATGAATCTTGCTGCCATTTAGCCACACTAGGCTGGTATAAATGTTGAAAGTTAAGTTTAAAGGAGTTACGTTCACGACAATCACAAGTAAGACGTATACCTACTAAAATTCGTATAATAATAAAAAATTGCATACTGGATTTTGAAATAATTTATACACAAAGCGAAAAGATTAAGATCTAAATACTAGTGAAAAGGAATATTTAAGAGATTAAAATGTAATTATTTTGATACTTATAGTATAAATAAACCTTTCAATTGACAAAGTTTTACCAGGTGGCAGTAGAACTCGTTTAGTTCGACCGGGGAGTTACCACCGCCACCGTCATAATCCTCCGTGAAGCAATTATTATATTACCATTTGGAGAGGTGTGGTTGCAGGATACACTTTTACACCAAGCGATCATCTAAGTCCTCAGAGGTAGCAATGCATCTGTGATCAAAATTAGGTATGATTTAATTTTATTTGGGCATAATGACTGATGTCCATAAGCGGCAGTGGCCACTTACGATCAGCTCGTTTGTAACATCTACACGATAAATAAAAAATAAATAAACAAAAATAACAACGAAACAGTAACATAAATGAAAGTAAAAAATAATTGTCATAAGCTATGAATAAGCGTTTGGTCTAGATACCTACAGAATATAGATAGTACTGATATGACAAATGCATAGTTAGAATATCAACACATGTTAATGTACATTTAATTTGCTCCTAGATTTTAAAATTCTTTACGAGGGTTGCATAGTACTACTTTAAAAGGGCTACATACCCAAAAACTACCAAAGAGATCATATGACCAAAGGTTCCGTTGTTCTGCGGACCATACCTCAGTCCCGTTGGCACTCCAATAGTTAAAAATTAAGACTTCAATACCGGAATATTTGGTATCTTTCGGCTCAGTTTATTTTATAGATGTATCTGTTCTACTGAGAGGTAAACACTTGTAAATTCGTCATTCATCAATCATAAAATAGATATTGATAACTAACTGAATGCTAACTGAATTACACCACTATTTTACTGTAAATTATTTTGAAAAATATTGTTTTAAACGAGCTACTGCCGCGATTTCGCACACTATATTAGACAATTTTAACAAAGGCAGAAAGACATATTTTTTAAGTGACATAACTTTTTAATTGAAATAAACATTAAATGTTAGGTGAAGTTTGCACAATACATCAGTGAAAACCGCATTCGAAGCAGATCAGTCGTTTCTGAGATAAGCGCGAACAAACACACATACCGACAAACCGATAAAAGTTCTAAAAATCTTTGTTTTGGGTTAGTAAAGAATACCTCAGTATCGATTTCTCCCAAATATCTTTCATGTACAGACGGCAATCAGTAACAGATTTATTACATGTACTCGTATAGATATAGATATTCATTGTATATTGGTACTCAATCCTTTGTGTGCAAGCCCGACTTGGACTTATTCGATTTTTATTAGATTTATTTATATATAAATTTTTGGGTATAAATATATCAATATGACTTGTTGTATAATGACTTGATGGATTACTTTCAGAACTCCTTGATTACAAGTTTCTTACTTTCGTAAAAGACATTGAACGTGTTTATTTCGTTAGTAGCCACAACATAAAGTTTTAATTGCAATATTTATCTTATACGCTCACATCTAGCTTGTAATCGTTGTAAATAGATCAATTACAAATGTACCTTGTAATGTACCTTGTATGAGTCAACATTGATATTTGGTTTGATACCCAAAATAAAATTAAATCTGACACCACTTGTGGTATTCATTTATTTACATTACAATCTATTATTTTCCCACTGAAGAACATTTCTTCTTCTTTCAATGAGATGCATTGAAGCCATAGTTCATCGTTTTAATCAAGTCCAAATTGATAGATTTGACAGAACACATCTTTGATATTTCTTTTTAACAATTTCTTACATGTGTAGATTTCCCTTCGAAATGGACTTTCCCATTCAAATTCCCACGGACATGAGTAATCAGTCCTACGATTTAATCATGCCTGAGGTTGACCACAAATGCGTTTCTACCCCAGAAGACTAAGATGTTCGCCTGGTGTTAAGTACAGCCGGCAACCACGCCTTTCCAAACCGAAACGCAACAATTGCTATACGGAGATTTATGAGGGTGGCGGTGGTACTTCCCCGGTTTAACGACACGAGTTCTACCACCTGGCAAAATAATTATAGTTAATTCTAATATGTACGTTTTTTTTTAAATCTGAAGTGCATGCCTTGTTTTTAATCCTAGACTCCAAAGTTCGAGACGAGAAATTTAATCACTGGGCTATGCTTAGTATTTATTTCCCGATCCGTACTTTTTACTATAAACAGTACCTACTTAATTAACTCTTATATTTGCGCAATACTTCCCATGTTATTTGTACAGAACTCTTAATTTTTTTATTGTTAGGTACTATTGCAATCTGTCTTAATTTCTTTCGGCAATATCGTAATTTGATATAGGTATACTAATATTATAAAGCTGAAGCGTTTGTTTGTTTATTTGTTTGTTTGCTTGAACGCGCTAACTACTGGTTCGATTTGAAAAATTCTTCCAGTGTTAGATAGCCTATTTATGGAGGAATGCTATAGGCTATATATCATCACGCTAAGACCAATAGGTGCGGAGCACCAATTAAGAAAGTGTCAAAATTGGGGAAAATGTGACCCACTCGTTCTTATATGACGCAAAAGCAGTTGCGCGGGTTAGCTAGTAATTCATATGTCTGAGCAGATCCTGATCCTGTGCAATATATCGTCTATGTGGTGCTGCGCGAGTGCGTTTGATTGTTGTTGCAAGCTGTTTTTATAGGTTTTGACATTGTCTCGGTTGACGTTTTGTCGATTAATTAATTAGGTTTTTGTTTCACAGCCCCAGTCCGCATGATATTCTTCTGGCTTCAACAATACCTCAACAATAATCGATAAACTTCAGTTATATTATACAATAGCTTATTGAATGGTACATTTAAACCTACTCCTAATTATCACTAAGTCCGTTAGTGAAAATTGATAACAGATGGACGGATTTGGCGAGGGATCTTTATTTTATAATATTTATAGATAGATACAAAATAAAGTGATATACTACGAGTACGTTTGTTCACGATATGTTATGCTATTTTCAGGTAAGTGACAAATGGAAAATTTACCGCGGTGATCGGTACGGTCATGATGCACCCAGCCGGATACTACGCTAACCTTGGTAAGATTTGAACTCGATTTTAGTTTTAATTTTAATGTACTCCATTGTTAACAACATTGGAGAAATTACAGTCAAAAACAGTATGTTGGATGTTTTGATGAATTTAAAATAATATGTGCTTTGTATTATTTACATCTAATAATTTAAATAATTGTTTTTCGTGAGTCAATTTAGTTGGGAAGTTAATAGTAATCAGATATTTAAAGTTACCAGTGATCGCCTTGTGCTCGAAATTCGACCAAAAAGCATAAGTTTCAACGGTATTAAGATTATATTCTCAAAAACTTTCGCTTACATATTTCGCTAAGCCTACAGATAACTTGGCTGTCCGTTCAAATTATAAACAATTTATATAAAAACAAGTCCAAAAAAAGGAGACTGAAATACTCGTAAAGAAGACCGTTCTTAGTATTTATTTTTGAATAAACTTACTATGTGTATAGTTTTATCATCATTATGATTATTGTTGGCATTCTGTGACAAAAAATATTGTCTACTCAGTTTGACAACAGAATTTAATCATAATGTTAGGCTGTGTGTCAAACATATGGTAGTTCGTGTAATGTGTTTTTATGAATTTATTGTATGTCTAATGTAATATGTAGATATTACTAAAAGTAATATTACATTACAAATATTAGGAATAACAAGCCTTCTGTTCTCCTTTACATAAACTAACTCTGTCAAATTACATACTCCTCCATCCACGTGATGTCCGTAAAAACAAGGAATTTTTGCTTCTCGTATTAATAAAATATAGATAAAATAATATTTCATATGTCATATACTAAGAATACTTCTATTTCACGTATCCGATAATGCCTTCACAATTATCTATTTCACTTGTATCCACTTGCTATCGCAGAAATGATAACTGCGAACAGTGTAGTTATCTAGGGAATTATGACGTCACGGAGAAAATTCGTCGTACACACACAAATCCTTTCATTACTCAATCTTATCTTCGGTCCAGTAACTTATCAGCGGCGGTCAGACATTATCGGAGTTATTATTAAGATAACGGAAACATAAATATTATATAAATGTAACATATGTTTTTCTTACCCCACGTGGTTGTGAATGATGTATACTCTGATTTATGTGATGGTGGTGGAACGTGGTGTAGTAGAGACTTAACTGAAGTATTCCAAATGATTAGTATAATTGTAAATACGCTGTAAATAGAAAACAACGTTGTATTTGTAACAAGTATCATTTGGTTGTCAGTAACCAGTTATTTTCAGGTTGTGTGCTCGTTTGCTAATTAAATACCATTAAGATCTTCAACGCATTTTAGTACTAGAAATTAATGAATTTTAAAGTGTAGAAAAAAGTAACCCATTATAAAACTGTTTATAATAAATACTATTTTAGCAATATGCATATACCTACATTACAGTGCATATGTCTTATGTATAATTTTCTTTATAAATGAATGTACACAGAATTGGCTATGTGAATCTTAAGATGTTTAACGAGGAGCGAGAGCCCAATTCATACCCAATTCTGTCACTGTTTCATTAATTAAAAAATATACCATGCACTGGTAATGATATGGTACTTTCACTTCTTTATCAAGCAATTAAGGGTCGTTTGTGAAACGGGGTCCACATGACATTCGCAGCTAAATCTGGTCTCCTATTAACATACATGGAAGTATCTATGCATGTATGTTTATCTTTCACCATTATTTTTGAATGATGTGAAAACATATTTTTATTTAGGGTTTACTTTTTGCAGAAGCTTCACCTATATGCATTATTTATCTGCTAATATTATCTTTAAAGTTGTAGTTTTTTGTTTCTTTGTTTGAACGCGCTAATCTCAGGAACTAGTGATTCGAATTTAATAAATCGTTTAGTTTTGGATAGTCTATTTATTGAGGAAGCTTATAGGCCATTTAACATCACACTACCACCAAAAGGAGCGGAGTATCTATTGATGCTTTATATGGCAGAAAAACGTTTACCAGGTCAGCTAGTATTGTATAAAGAGAAGAATAGAGTAAATAAACTAGCATGCAGTTTACCTCATGGTAAATTGTCGCTACCACCCATAGAAATTTGTAATCAAGTTCTATCATACGACTTCCCTAACAATGAAAAGGTAAGGTTTATAATGATAGTGGTGATATGATAAATTAAACATTCCAGGAAATCTACTATAACTAATCACTTGCCAGGGGATTGGTGGATTGGAAATAACCCACTACAACGCACTTTATAATGGATAAATAAATATTTGTGTATCTAATAATGTGCATAGTTTTACCTAGCGATATTTAGGTAATCTGTTCCGCCTGGGTAAGTCTGTTGCGGGTTGTTAAATTGGACTAGTTAGGCTTTAGTTAGGATAAGGTTACTTGCTTCGACTCTTAGCTTATTCTTCTATTGCACTATGATAGTGTCATAATAATCTTATATACCTATACATACAGTGCATATGGTGTTCTTTCTGGGTTTTCAGCATTTCTGGGATTCTTTGGTGTTTTGCCTTTATTAAGTTTTAAGTCTTCCTGCTTGCAGTGTCCAGAGGTACTCATTCTATGTTAAGTTTAAATCAAATAAGTTACGAAGTTTCGGAGATTAACGTGGTTGAACATGGTGACTTGGTATTTACATTAAAACTAGTGAAGCCAGACACAATTTATCCTTTTGAATAACAAATATATTTCGAGGATAATGTTCATGATCTTTCAATTTGGGAAAACTAAACAGATTAAAAAATGAATGTTTTAATTTCTTCCCTTTATTAGTCTTTATTTACAATCTTCTTTAGTTTAATCGAGATACAAAAGTATTTTTCGTGACATTTCAGAAACATAAGTGCATTTGTATCGAAAATATTTTTAAGATATAATATAAAATCTCAGATAGTACTTATCGATAACGACGTAACTGCCAGAATTGATCATTTAACTAATTCAAAGTTTATAGAATCTCATAACCGAGTTTCAGCAACTCAACATATCAAGTTGTTGAGTTGATCGCGTTAGATATTGATAACATGTACGATATATTAGTTTCTGGTCCCTACTTCGTTTGAATTTAGTCTAAAGAGAAATTCAAAGAGTATTTATTTTTCTTGTTAATAAAGATTGTAGAGTAATTGTGAGTCAAATGTCATCCATATCCTTATCAAGAATTTCTTGTTATTTTTAGGACTTTCGACTCATTTTGTACGAGCAAGTCCGCGATGCACGTCAAATATAAAGCGAATTGAGCAGTATTTTTGCGAGTTATATCAGATACTGCACTCTAAATCCACAGACTAAAAAGTGCCACACGGATAGTTTGACGTCCGTGTTGGCCCTTAGTAACATAGATTTAGGTAGTGTGTCAAGATAGAAGTATGCAGAATTTAAGTTTGGCCATTATCAATAATTCGTGCAGTAATAATAATCATTTTAATGAGGAAAGCAATAAATTCTTTCGTCAATAATATTTTTTGTGAGTTTGAAGTGACCAAAATTATAGGGTAAATTAAAAATTTGAATGTCCAAAAATATTTAAACATTTTAGTTTCCTGTAAATGAACGAAATCGACATGTACTTCCTTACGATGCAAACTGCCGTAAAATACCATTACGTGTATTCCATGTACACCATATTCTTGTCCAATAAAGACTTGGGAATGACGCAAAATCAACATAAACTGACACGGCTACTGTATAAACGTTTGTTTTTCTCCTCATTAACAGCTATAAAATCGCGATTTAAATCAATACGTAACAGGTTTATTAATGCCACTCAAGTTCAAGATTACTAAAATAGATTACACAGCTGCTCGTTTAACTGATATTTTTCTCATTATGTGTTATTTTATTTTATGAATGTGTTTAAATTTAAAAAAGTAGCAAATGAGCTTGCAGGCCTGATGATAAATGGCTACTGCCTCCTATGGACATCTGTTATATACCTCAGAGACGGACATCCAGTCTAAGATCGACGATAGTAGTTAAAAAGCTGGCCTAATAATTATATGTTTAACAATTAGTACCCTATCCTGTTCTTGATCGAATTTGATGATTTTAGAAATGAAAATATTTGTATTTGTAAATAATGATTCTTGAAACTTTTCGTAAAATCTTTTTTTTTTTTGTAATTATTCATGTGGAGTGTGTATTAAAATCATCGTTTAGGCGAGGCGAGCAATAGACATACCTAGTATAGTAAATATTATAATGATCATGCACTTCATACATAATGGTACGCAATAATCAGTTCATTTCAATTAAAATGCAAAAAAATACATTTACGCAAAAGTAATTTTGTAACGATTTATTGAGTACGTGACATGTAATATTTTTGTCATGCGATTTGTAATTTTAAAATTGCTTATATAATTTTACACATGGTATAAATAACAATTTCGCACTACATATTATGTAAATGAGATTGTCACCTTTTATAATATAAAATATAATAAAAATAACGTAATAGTGTCAATTGATTTAACAAGTATTACAAAACATGCAATAAGTTTTGATTAAAAAATCATGTTGTGTAAAGTGAAGTAGACATTTTTATGCGTCTCTGTGATTTGATTTTCTATGTTGTGATCCGGTAGAACCTTCGTGGTTCAAATTTGGCGCCACCGTTTCCGAACCTATCTCTGCATCAAAACATCAATGTTAAAGCCATATCGACACGACGTTCAAACTAAGGTGTAAGGACTATTATAATTAGT